>JAODAL010012711.1:0-94300 GCA_025379985.1 Phyllomedusa bahiana
CTTTTAGGTCCCCCCCCAATTACAAAAAAGGGGGTTGTTTTTTAAAAAAAACCGCAACCCAAACATTTTACTTTTTTTTGTTGGGCCAAAAATAAAGGGGGGGGGGAAAGGGGGGTTTTTGCATTGGATTCAATTAAAAACACCCAAACAGCCTGCCCCGGGCTGAAGCCAAATGTGAAAGGCGTACCCCCCAAGGGCAAAAAAGATTTTGTATGAGGGAAAATACCTAGCTTTTTCTCAAGTCTCAATGCAGTTCACGGTTTTTATCCCAATGACCGAAAAGATTGAAAAAACGTGACCGCAATTAAACCTCATTGGCAGCCACGATTTTGCCACCATGGCTTCTAAACTAAGGATTTGCCCTAAAGGCGCGATGGTGTATTGTTCATTGGAATCTATGCTACAGCTAAATAATAATGTGCTATTACAATATTGACCATAAAAGCTTTCAGTGATTTGTTCATATCTTTAGCTTCTGCATTTAAAGACACTAAAGTTAAATGGGTTGTCCAGTAGAGAAAAATGACTCTTTATTTTGGGGCCAGGCCATGGAAAAAATTTTACTTCTTTGTTCATTTCTTGTCCGACACTTGGAAGATGGCTTCTTATTAAAAAGGGGGGGGGCGGCTTTCCCCAGGCCCTGTTCGTCATACAAAAGGAAAAGGGAGGGCCCTCAGCCGGGCCCCCATTTTGGGATTATTTTCTCAAGGAAACCGTTTTAAATTGATAAATTATTACAACTTTTTAGTTTGTCTTTGTTCAGTGAAATATTCCTTAATTCGGTTTAAAAGTGATGAGGACCAAAAAGTTTTTTTAAAAGGGGGAAGCCCTTGCAAAAGTGAAAAATCGCGTCAGGGAAAAAGGGTTACGGTTTTATAAGTACAGGAGGACTGCAAAGTATGGCATGATTCCAAAAAGTTTTAAGGCTCCCCGTTCCAAATGTGTAAATAAAGACAGAAAATTTTTTTTTCAATGAATATCCATCATGATAAGTATATCGTATGCAGCCATTCTTTTCTAATCAGTTTTAAAAAAGGCTTCGACTTCCAAAAAACAGTGCCAACCTGTCCCCAGGCCCCCCCGAGCCGCCGGGGGCGGGGTGCATGGGCCGCCGAGCCCCGGGGGGGAGTCCCCATGGGCCCCCCCAGGCGCCGGGGCGGGGAGCATGGGCCCGCCGGCCCGCCCGGGGGGGGGTGCATGGGCCGCCGACCGCCGGGGCGGGGCACATGGGCCCGCCGGCCCCGGTGCGGGGGCGCATGGGGCCCCCGAGCCCCGGTGCGGGGTCCGGGCCCGCCCGGGGCCCCGGTGCGGGGTGCATGGGGGCCCCCCGACCGCCGGTGCGGGTGCATGGGCCCGCCGAGCCCCGGGGAGTCGCATGGGGCCCCCGAGCCGCCGGTGTGTTTACTACGGCACATGGCCCCCATTTTTTTCAAACCACGTGAGTGTGAACGGGGGATCGGTAATTCTTAATTTTTTTTTATAATTAGTTTTTCTGACACTAGACTTAATATTTTTTATATGTAGAATTTTAATAGCGTAAAGAAGCATCAGCCTGTGTCTATTAAGTGGTTGTGGTTCTGGCATGGATGGCATCTTTGAGGTACTTGTCTTCAAAGCAGCATCCATGAGCCGCCTGCTCTACCTCCAACAATCTGAAGCTCTGCTCCTGCGATCTTGTGGCTTGAGATCCGTCCAGAACATGTTATTTGAGCTTTTGAAACCTAAGACCTTTTAGTTTATGGAGAAAGCTAAACTCCACATTTCTGCTCTGCTGCTATTCTTCCCTGGCATTCAGAAAAATGACATTTTGTGGTCTGGGGGAATCGGTTACTTACAGAGAAGGACATTCCAAAACCGGGACATGCACTGACATGAAAAACTATGCAGCAGAAACCGTGCATGTACAGTGTGTATTGCAGTCAGGTATGTCAGAACACGGTCCCCAAATAGTTTGGATAAGATACGTCGACATATAGATACTATAATGCATTGAAGGGATGGAGACGTTTGTTTCTTTCAGCATTGGATTGCTGGAGCTGGGAGGGTTTTGATTACTAATCTACTGCGAGCACAACTGAGCTGAATTTCACATCCCATACATTTGTTGAAAATTGAGACCCCATCAAGATCCCATTCTGTGGCTCTGTTACTGGTATCTGTCAGAATAGCACAAAAGAGGTATCTTGATGTATGCTGTGGTGGAGCCACAGGAAGCAATAGGGCAAACATAGTCTCGTTTAGACATTTGCTTAATTTCATGATTGTTTATGCTTTTTGTGCCAGACAGAAAAGGGTAGTAGATCACGCATTTGATCATGAAATAGAGCAGATGTAGTCCAAAACAGCCTGTGTTTTCCCTCTAGACACCAGTGGCTCCACTACGGTGCATGTCGGGATACATTTTTCACAGTATGCCAACAGATGCCAGCAACAGAGCCATAAAACCATGATGTCAATGGGGCCTTAAAGGGGTTGTCTCATCTCACTGTTTCATAGCATTATTTCATTCATGCATCCTGTCACTTCCTGGTCAAGCTGTCTGTAATTGGCATCTGAGCTTTGTGTATTCAGACTTCTACTAATTAGATAAACCATTTCCTCCTCTGAGGTCCAGAGAATCTGGAGAGCTAAAGTAAACCATGGTAATTAGTGTCTCTTGTGTAAAAGATCAGATAACACACAAGCTCTCAGGCTGCCAGCAGTTCTGTGCCACTACCTGTGTGATGACTTTGTAATTCCCTGTTATCAGATAAGACAAACAGCAGGGAAGAGCAAGCAAACAGGTCGGTAAGTAGAGAAACCTGAGAGCCCTCAGAAGGTGATAAAATAATTTGTAGCTCCTCAACTGAAAAATAATGAACAAAGCATATATTTTGGAAAACGTGTTCATTTACTGTTCCCTACATGTTGAAAGCTAATCTTAGTAGTGAGACAACCCCTCTTAACTGTAATAAAGTTTTGTTAGAAATTTTTATAAGGGTATAACCCCCACCCCATTATTTCTCCCTAGATAATCCGAAAACACCGGAAAAATATGACCATCCCATCGAGACAGGGCTTCTTGAATGCTCTCTGCTTTTTTTCCATCCTTTCATGTTTTTGTAGCCTGATCTGGTGGCTTTTGGTTACTTTTTGCCTATTTTTTGAAATGTTTCATCAGTAAATTGTATTTCAGGAGATAGTTGTTTAAAGGGGTTGTCTCACTTCAGACATTAATGGCATATTGCTGGGATATGTCATCTACGCCCAATAGGTGCGGGTCCCATTGGTGGGACCTGGACCCATCTCCTAAACAAGCCTCGAAACCTCTCCGCTGTGAAGGGAGAGGTGGTCGGGGTCTCTCCCATGGACGTGAGTTGGGGTCCCGATCATGTTTCGGGGGCTCGTTTAGGAGATGGGTGCGGATCCAGAGGTGGGACCTGCGCCTATCAGACAATGATGGCATATCCCAGCGATCTGCCATGAATGTCTGTGGTGAGACAATCCTTATAAGGCCCTACACATTAGACTACAATTCATTAGCAAAATTACATTCATCCGGTGAAACTGAACAACAGTCACTCATTTCAGCCGACCACTCACCTAATTATCGACCATGTTTTAAATTTTTCTGACCTCTGGATGCAACACCTTTCATTCTTAGGGCTTGTTCACACGGCGTTTTTGGCAATTCTTATTACGTTTTACGCAAGTGAAAGCCCATAGGAGATAATGGAGTCCGCTTTTGGCACCTGTCCAAAAGCGCTCCACACTCCGGGTACGTATCAGCTGCGCTTTGCATCCTGAAAGCGGATGCGAAAAGCGCACTGGGAGGCTGGACGGGGATCGCTGGAGAGGTGTGCGGCGGCAGCGGGAGCGCAGGTGTGCGGCGGGAGCGCAGGTGTGCGGCGGCAGCGGGAGCGCAGGTGTGCGGCGGCAGCAGGAGCGCAGGTGTGCGACGGCAGCGGGAGCGCAGGTGTGCGGCGGCAGCGGGAGCGCAGGTGAGCGGCGGCAGCGGCGGCGGAGCGCAGGGGGATCGGAGGGGGAGCGGCGGCTGTGGGAGCGGTGACAGTGGAAGTGCGGGAGATTTGAAATGGTGAAGGTGCCGGGGCAGACGCATAATGAATGGAGGTGCCGGGGCAGACGCATAGTGAATGGAGGTGCCGGGGCAGACGCATAGTGAATGGAGGTGCCGGGGAAGACGCATAGTGAATGGAGGTGCCGGGGCAGACTCATGTGAATGGAGGTGCCGGGGCAGACGCATGTGAATGGAGGTGCCGGGGCAGACGCATAGTGAATGGAGGTGACGGGGCAGACGCATAGTGAATGGAGGTGCCGGGGCAGACACATGTGAATGGAGGTGCCGGGGCTGACGCATGTGAATGGAGGTGCCGGGGCTGACGCATGTGCATGGAGGTGCCGGGGCAGACGCATGGGACTGGAGGTGCCGGGGCAGACACATGTGAATGGAGGTGCCGGGGCAGACGCATAGTGAATGGAGGTGCCGGGGCAGACGCATAGTGAATGGAGGTGTCGGGGCAGACGCATAGTGAATGGAATCCGTAAAAAGGATCCAAAATGCCGTGTGAACAAGCCCTTACATTTATCATTTTGAATTCAGGGCGGTTAAACTGGCTTCCCACTAGGCTGCAGTAGAAGCCAGGTCTGTAGCTATAGCAACCAGTGCTGGCAGTCTATCAAGAGAGATCAAACAGGTCTGTAGCTATAACGACCTGAGGAGCTGATGCAGCCCATACAAGAGGGGATATCTAGGAATAGGTAGGACACTGATAATGGACACATTGCAAAGTGACTTGTTTTTGCAAGATCTTTAACATAAAAAGCAACCCTTGTAGTGAGAACCCCTTTAAAGTAAATGGTTCTAGACTGCTCTTAGAAAGGGGAACATCCCTCCTTGAGGTGAGGAGAACACCAAATAGTGTGCAGTATAGTGAGATCCTGTAGCCTGAGGTTATGAAGCTGTAAATACTCTGCATGCCAATGGCAAATTTGTGCACAGTTGTGTCGATGGTCTATAGCAGGGGTCTTCAAACTGCCACGACGAAGGGTGGATTTCCACCCGAAACGCGTCGGCGCTAACGGGAGGTTGTCAGTGCGATGTGGTGGTGGGTTACTGAAGTTTTTATGGATTTCTACATAAAGTGCATTGAATTTTACCATAACGCCTGGGAACCGCTGTATCCACTACCTTCTACTATATTGGATGTCTGAACGTTCTGCTCTGGACGAGATACCTGCGGATGCAGTGGGTGAGCTGGCTTATCTTTTGTATTTGTGTCGTCTTCAAACTGCGGCCCTCCAGTTGTCGGGAAACTACGACTCCCATCATGCCCACTGTTTCAGATTATATAAATGCATGATGGGAGTTGTAGTTTGAAGGCCCCTGGTCTACAATGCTATAGCACACACCACTTTCAGTCCGGCTAGTTTTATTTGAACAGTATATGCCGGTGTCACAATTTGGATTTAATAATTTTGCAGGATACAGAATATGTTGGCATGCCGCCACGCTTCACTCCACTCCATCTGTCTGAGGCGGGATAAAAATGAGCTGTGTGTCACCTTTAACTCGGTGCTGTCGGTGGTGTTTAACCAAGGAAAATAAATAACATTGCGTGATACAGAATAATGACTAGGACTTGTCCGGCTACCTGAGCGGCTCTGAACTCTGTATGCTGTAATGTCAGGATAATTACACCTCTCTGTGAAGACGATTTGTTCTGCAGCTTGTTAATTGAATTTAGTTGGAAACGACGGCAGAAAATCCACTGCAAAAGCATGAAGCATGCTGAAAAACGGCACTGTTTTCGATGGATCTTTCAGTCCTTCTACTACAGTGTAACATGCAGTAATTGCAAAAGACAAAAAGCATTCAAATCTCTGTGTGAACTCCCCCCTAAGACCTGCAGTTGGTGTAAGAAAGAGACTCATTTACCATCGCCATTAGCTTATCTCACTAGTATTAAAGGGGTTTTGCCACAAAGTAAAATTGACGTGGGAAACTTGCAAATTAAATAATAAACTTTTTCACCATTTATTATTATTAAAACTACTGCACCGTTTTTGTTTTAGCTGCTCCTTTAGGGCGCGTTCACACGGCAGTGGACAAATAACGGTCGGTTTACACGGCCGGTATTTGTCCGGTTTTTGCGGCCGTCCCCACTGCCGCAGGGGGAGGGGGTGGCTTTTCTCTGCGATGAGTGGAGAAGAGCCCTCCCATTGAGGTGTTCATATTCCGTCCAGAAACCGAAAGGAAGAATGAACATGCTCAAAGTTCTTTGAGCGGCCCGCGGGCGGAAAACCCGCGCAGTGGGGACTGCTGCACGGGTTTTCCATAGAGCACCATTGTGCTCATTTTCGGCTGGTTTTTCAGGCGGTCTGAAAAACCTCAAACCGGCCGAAGACCCTTGCCGTGGGGACATGCCCTTAGTGATCCATTGTTTACAGCTCATCTCCAGGGGATACGACCAGGGCTGTGAGCTCCTCATTCCTGGCCACACATGCCCAGACATCACTTCTCCTCTCAGGCAGCTACTGAGTGTTCAAACCCCGGGTGCTGTCATTCTACTCCCGTCCTCTGTACTCCTTAGTAATTAGTCAAACAGGGCAAATAAATAAAAAAAAGAAACCTCAATCAGGTATGTGCATTGATAAAGAGAAAAAAATCCACAGGTTTGGTTCCTGCAGGGATTTGAACCTAGGACCCTTGTGCTGTGAAGCAATAACATTACCTCTGAGCTATTTAGCACTATGTGTAAACAGACCTTTCTTTGATTACAGAGAGGAAAGGCCTGGTGATGTCATCCCGCTGGGTCACATGATATGCAATTCAAACAAATTACACACGCCCCCTTCTGAGCACACAGAGCTGAAGAGCTGGATGCAGGAGATATGAGATGAGATCGTGACAAAACCCCTTTAAGGCCCTCATACACAGTAGAGAAATGGTGGAAACACCGACTGACTGAGTAAATCAAGTGCTACCTCTTTATAGTCACTCTTTTACTGCTTTTTATGTGTAACACAGTACAACATTTACCACTTGAGTGTATGGGGGCATCCTAAGTCTTCCCTGACTGAATATAGGGAAATAAGGATTGGATATGTTCAAAATCAGTACCTGATTCTTTTGTTTTCCCTGGAGATAAGCAGCCAAAGGTGTCTTAAAGGGGTTGTCCATGTCATAAATAAAAATATGTATTGCTAAAAAAACCCATACAAAACCATTCCACCTATACTCCTTCATACCTACTGAGAAATGTTGCTAATAGTCAAAGGATGTGACAAGCTTGCAAATAAAATAATAAACATCACTATTAAAAATTCTGACCGTTTTTTGTTTTAGCTGCTCCCTTAGTGACCCATAGTGTACAGCTCCTCACCAGGGGATACAACTAGAAATGAGAACTCCTCAGTCCTGGCCGCACATGCTCAGACATCACCTCTCCTTTCAAGCAGCTACCGTCAGTCTCTTCCCCACTTAGTAATCACACACACTGACTGCTGAGTAAGTGTTCAACCCCAGGTGCTGTCATTCTACTCCTGTCCTCTGTACTTCTTAGTAATTACTCAAACAATGAAAATAAATAAAAAGAGAAGAGAAACCTAAATCAGGTATGTGCATTGAGGAAAAAAAATCAGTTTGGTTCCTGCAAGGATTTGAACTTAGGACCCCTATAATGAAAGGCAGAAGTGCTAACCCCTCAGCTACACTGTAGCGACTTACAACTCTGTACATGAACCGACCTTTGTTTGACTAGAGTTAGCACACTGTGGGTGAAGGCATGGTAATGTCAAACCTGCTAGGTCACATGCTATGCAGTTCAAACAGATCATACACGTGATGTTGTGGCCTGTGATTGGCTGCACATAACCTGTGAAAAATGAACAATCACTATATAGCAGTCATGAACGTGACGGCCACCGGGACAGAACAGGAATGCCACGGAGGTAAGTATGCTTCTTTTTTTTCTATTTTCACTCATGCCCCATCTGACAAACGTGCTTTTGAAAGTCTCGGAATATCCCTTTAAGCAGCTAGTCCGGATTTGACTTTTTAATAGAATGGCCATAAAGATGTCCTTTGCCAGGCCTGTAAAAGCCTAGTGCTACAGGAGGGCAGAGGTGAAGTTTCTTTAGTCTGCTGCGTGGATACTTTGTGTGCTTTGCCATCATATGTGAGGCTGGCCAAAGACTGAGATACACATCCTAACGGGGGAGATCGCCAAGTACTGGAGAAGGACTTTTTCTAAAACTGTTTACTTTAAGGGTATGTTCACACAGCGTGTTGGGTCCGTGTGAATATAGGTTTTTTTGATACCTATTTGGATCTATCTGTCAGACCCTAAACGGACCCAAACATATATCTAATAAATAGCAGTGTGATTTACATTGCTTTTAATATGACACACGCATCGGTGTTCACACGAGTGATCGCGGATGCGTGTCTCACTGCGTCTTTCGTATCCGTCCCAAGAATTGACCTGTCAATTCTTGGTCCGAAAGACACAGCACGAGCCCTATCATAAAGTATAGAATGCGATCCTGCTGCAGCCAAGCATGCAGCTGCGTGTTGGATCTGTTTTGGATCCGATCGCCAACGCGTTTTTAAATGCGATTTTCGTATCCAACATGGATCCAAAACCAGATCCAAAAACGCCTTGGGAACAAGCCCCAAGGGCCAGTTCACACGGCTTATTGCCGACGTAATTGCGGGGATGGATATCGCCCCGCAATTACACCGGCTGCCGTGGGGCGGGGGGCCGGCAGCTCGCCGACCCCATAGACAGTCATTATTCACAGCGCGTACACGCCGTAAAATTGACATGTCACTTTCTCCCCCGTCCGGTGTATTCGCCGGCAGGGAGGAGAGGAGACGGAATCCATAGTTCTCTATGAGAACTGTGGATTACCGTAATGACAGACGGATTTCAGCCGTACTGCAGCGCAAATATGGAGCACAGTACGGCTGAAATCGGTGCCAAAATCAGCCGTGTGAACAAGGCCTAAGACTGACGCAAGCTGTGGTTACGTCATAAAGACTTGAGTGGTGTGGACTCTGCTGGTAAAATAAACAGCCTTGTGATAGTTACCATAAACTTCGTCTCCTAGTTTGATTATCCGGAGACCATTAAAGCTGGTCACCACAATATATAATATACTTCCCTTCCCTTGGTTCTAGTTCTGTGTCTCTTCAGTCTTCTAGTTTCTTTCTTCTTCTTCCAAAGAGGGACATCGTGACTGCTGCAGCCAATCAGCAGTTGCTACGGTGACGTCCCTTTTCAGAGGTAGAAAATTGTAAACCGAGGACCGGAGATACCCAGGAGCATAATCATTTTTTTTTTTTTGACATGGACAACCCCTTTAAGTAAAGCTTACCCCATTTCCCCAATGAAAATATATGTATACTTGACCAACTGTGCATTAATGTCAGGCCTGTGGAGTACGCAGGCCAAAGCCCCGACTCCGACACCTCAATTTCCCAAACCTCCGACTTCTGACTCCCTCATACACGGCGCATGTTTAAGTGATCACTTTACTGTAGTAAAATGGTAACATCAGGCTGTTTATCACCTCATGATACAATACTCAAGTTTATTTAGGTAGAACAGACACTGACAAGCAAAATGGTAACAATGTTTTGATCTTTTGAACACTTGGTATAGAGTTGAAGAAAAAGCTGTATTTGTATCCAAGTCCATTTCTGCACCAAATTGGAATTGTGGAAGAGATCTGGATCGGATTTTGGCAAGCCCTGCTTGAATCTATCCATGCCCAGAAGGATTCAGGCAGAGCTGAAAATCAAAGGTGGATTTACCAAAACTAACAAAATAATAAAAATTAACATTTTGATTTTTAGGAGCAAAACAGTAACAATGCAGTTACAGGAAAGAATCTGCAGAACTAAGCAGATGCTAAATACTTGCAGGTCCCAAATTTTATGTATAAAATGTAAAGATGACTGTATATAAAAATACAGTAGCCTCATGTACAAAAGCTGTAGTGGAGGGTGAGATATGGAGCCTGAAAGTCCCCAAGTTCAAAAACATTTTTACCTTTTTGCCTTGTCATGTAAAATATATTTATTGATATGAAATTTAAACACAAAAAAATTGTAAATATGCAAAACACTGCAGGAACATTTGTGGGTCTCTGGGAATTTGTTCTGAGAAATAGTTTTTACTACCATCAGATCCTGCATACATGACTCACATCTGATCTCATTATTTCCAGGTAGAGAAATGGCATCTCTACACTAACTTGGGTTGGGGGCACAGCAGTGATCGCAGGGACAACATCTCAACAAAGTCGGGTATAAAGGAATTGCCTCAGCCACAGTCAGTTTTTATGAATGGTTAAACTCTTCTACTTCTTTGAAAGCAGGTGAAAAATTTTTACTGAAACCTGTTTGCCATGGGAGCGGAATATTTTCCCCTGGGGCAGCGCTTTGACTTCTCAATGTCATCAATTACACTCCTCATGTGATGAGTCTGAAGAGAAGATATGGGAGCAGTAGCACTGGCCGGACCCAATTCCTCTTGCTCTTTGCATCGAACTAACTGGACCAACTTATTATATATTTTGGGAGTCGGAGTCGGTCCCTTTTATGACGACTACTACTCCTGCAAAATAGGCACTGACTCTGAGACCTCGACTCCGACTCCTCAGCCCTTATTAATGTAGAGAAGCTGGGGGTCAGGAGGAAAAACTGTCACCAAATGACTGTTTTGTGCTACAGCTATTTAAGGTGTGTGATTGTCCTAAATGAGTTGTCCATCTCCTTTTTTTAAGTCATAGTATGGTGCTGAGCCTTTAAGAAAAAAACAAAACCAAAACATACTCACCTCTGCACTGATGTTGGTTCCAGCGATGCACCCGCCAGTCCTCTTCCTGGGTCTTCTGTTGTCCTCCGATTGTTGGCTCGTGCACTTTGCAGCTTCTTATTGGCTGCATTGCCTGATGTCACTGTTTGCAGATTTCCCTTCCCAAAACAGCTAAATCATTGGGAGTCAGAAGACAACAGAGGACGCAGGGAGAGGACGGCACAAACACATCACTGGACTGAACATTAGTACATAGGTGAGGGGTTTTTTTTGTGTGTTTTTCTTACAGGCTCAGCACCATACACAAACTTAAAACTGCAGAGGTGGACAAGCCCTCCAGTGTGAACTGCAGGAGCAGGGAACCCAGAACAGTACTGGGGTGCGTCCACATGGCAGTTTGCAAATACTGGCCGCTTTCTGATTAAAGAATCAGGCCAATATTCTGACATTGTTTTCGTGGTTTTGAAGGATGGTTCTGTCCGCTTTTTGATGATTCGCCCGTCCATCTCAACCACTGACATATTCATGTTCCGCCCAAAAACCGAGCAGAAGAATGAACAAGTTCTATGCTGGCAGCATACCTCCCAAGTGTCCCTATTTTGGAGGGACAGTCCCTATTTTTAACCCATGTCCTTCTATAAATGTCCCTCTTTTTCATTTGGGAAATAAACTGACTATATTGCTTTAATTGCTTCGTAACTGTATATTAGATAAAAAAAAAAACTATTTCATCATTGGAAGCAATTCAGTCCTGAAAATGTCTAAATTTCAGTGTTTTTTTTATAATATTTTAATAAAAATATATTCCAGCATATAGTTATGCATTCAAAAAAATTCTCTTTTATACATTTAATCATAAATGTCCCTCTTTGGCTGTCCCAAAAAACTGGGATGTATGTGTGGGCATGGTTAGGGGGCGTGTCCTAGTGTGATGTAATTTGTTTGGGTATGGTTGGAGGCAGGGCCTGATGTGTCCCTCTTTGCCATCTCTAAAAGTTGGGAGGTATGTGGCAGTGTAAAAAAATGTCCGGCAGAAAATCCATACAGTGGGGATTGCCGCAGGGATTTTCTATTAAAGTCTATCCGGATGGTTGACAGATGGCTTTCAAATCCAAAAACTGTAAATCTGAACGAAAATCCTGCCGTGGGGACAGGCCCTTACATTTGTAGCATCTTTTGGACACTAGATTATCCATTATGTGGTCAGACTGGTGCTCAGCACTGTTTGCTCCCAATTCTCTTCGTTTTCACAGATAAATACTGTTATCTGACGCTGTCATAATGCTTGAGCAGTTTCCCACCCTTTCTGTAAAGGTTATGTTTTACATAGAGAGCCAGAGATATCTGCGGTTGGTATACAAGCTGACAGCTCTGTGATAGTCCAGGTTTCCTGGCATTGTTACATATCACAACTTACAAAGCTGTCCTTTGCTTTCAAGCACTAATAAGTGTTGTCGATATCCCAGACGGTTACTTTACAAACTAACATTAATGGTAGCCTGTGACCTAATCATTGCGGTTAGGTTGTATCTGCGTATGTTCCGGGGCTTTTTTCTTGCTTTAGATGTGGTCCACGTATAGAAGAAATCTTGTGATGCATTTCTACCTAGGGCTATACAATACATGGAAACCTCCAAAGAAGCATTTATGCTATCTGTCATACATGAAAAAAACTTTGAGATTCTTAGTTCACACGTTTTGATCAAAAAATGTTTAAGCCACCCACGGCTTACAATGTGATCTCAAGGTGGGTGGACCTACGCTATCTTTACCTCTCAATAGAGCTAAATTCAGTCTTCTCATTGGGCCAACCGACCTCCATTATCCAGAGAGAAAAATAAGACACCAACCTTGCAAACATGCTGCACTTATAACAGCCTGTGAAGGTGGGCGGAGTGCAAGAAACCAAAATGGAGGCATCCCTTCCTCACTATATAGATTAAAAGCAATATGTGCCAAATACAACGTATAGTTCTGCACAAAAAAAAATTTCTGAAAAACACAATGTGAACCGGGGTTTGCCACTGGGCATATATATATATATATACCATTACCAGTGGCACACCACTGCTAAAAGGGCTGTACAATACATGGAAACCTCCAAAGAATTTCTACATATACTCAGGCCGGGTTGGCATCACGTTTATTGGTCGACCACACTTTTGTATCAGATGTAGAAACCGTAAATAGGGCAAAATTAATCCAATTTGGATTATATTAGCCCTACAGTTTTCTATGGATACATTTTTTATGGTATTCCAATGGATACCACATGTGGAGGGCATAAACGTGATGTGAATGGGGCCTTCATGAGATTCTTATCCAGTTCTTAGCTACAGCTTTCAGTTATCCCTCTGTTGGTGTCCAAACCTTTGCTTTACCATTACGAAAGGTCTCCATATACAGTATTTCACACAAGTTAGTACACCCCTCACATTTTCATAGATATTGTATTATATCTTTTCATGGGATACTTTGATATAATGTAAAGTATTCCGTGTGCAGTTTCTATAACAGCATAAATGAGGTGTGCCCTCAAAATATCTCAACACACAACCATCAATGTCTAAACTGCTGGCAATAAAAGTTAGGAGGTGTGCCCAATTTACCATTTTCCCTCTACGGTGTCATGTACTTTATTAGTGTTACAAGGTCTCCGGTGTGAATGGGGACAGGAATGTTAAACTTGGTGTTATGGACATGGATTACTGGAATCATGTCCCGTGGCCTGAGGAGACCAAGATTAATCATATTTGGTTCAGATGGTATCAAGCGTGTGTGGCTGCAACCAGGTGAGGAGTACAGAGACAAGTGTCTTGCCTTCAGTCAAGTATGGTGGTGGGAGGGTCATAGCTTGGGGCAGCATGAGTGCTGCCGGCTGTGGGGAGCTACAGTTCATTGAGGGAACCATGAATGATAACATGTACTGTGACATACTGAAGCAAAGTATCATCCACTCCCTTCAGAAACTGGGCCACAGGGCAGTATTCCAACATAATGACCCCAAACACACCTCCAAGATTACCACTGCCTTGCTAAAGAAAGTTAAGGTAAAGGTGCTGGACTGGCCAAGCATGTCTCCAGACCTAAATCCTATTGAGCATCTGTGGGGAATCCTCAAACGGAAGGTGGAGAAGAACAAGGTCTCTGACATCCACCAGCTCCGTGATGTCATCATGGAGGAGGGAAGGTGATTCCAGTGGCTGCAACCTGTGAAGCTCTAGTGACCTCCATGTCCAGAAGAGTTAAGCCACACAAAATACTGACACTTTGGGCACAATTTGTCATTGTCAAATTAGAGGTGTACTCACTTTTGTTGCCAGTTGGGTTTTGACATTGATGTGTGTTGAGTTATTTTGAGGGCACACCAAATTTACACTTATACAAGCTGTACACTGACTACTTTACATTGTATCAAGGTGTTACATCTTCAGTGAGGTCTCAAGGAAATATATAATACAATATTTACAAAAATGTGAGGGGTGTACTCCCTTTTGAGAGGTGCTGTACATGGCCTGATCAGTGAGACCTGAGTGCAGTTCAGTTAGGACAGCATGAAAATCCATGTATACCAAAATGGACAAATTGGTGATCCAAAGAAATTTGAGGATAGACAAGTTTTATTAGTCTGAGCTACATTTTTAAAAGGAGTCTTTCAGCAGTTTTGACCTCCATAAGCTCTGCTTTGTTGGTAACCATTCTCCTCCACTTTTGATTGACACCCCTTTCCATCTACTGGTGTCCTTTCCAGGAGACATCAACCAAAGAGTGGAGGATTCTGCTGATAACACAAGACCCTTCTCAGATAGAAGAATGCCCAGTGGGTACTTGATGATTGATTAGCACATATCACGTTAGTGAATTAAATGCAGGGAATCCCCAACTTAAAATGTTCCGATTTACCTCTGTCTCCTAGGTACAAATGGAGACTTTATGGACCGTGGCTCAGCGTGCTGACATCACACTTTGAGTCACGCCCCATGATAATGTCAGGACATCGCAAGCCTTCCTCCGCCCACTGCGTCTTCTGGCCAGCACAGCAGCTCTTTTTTACCTTCCTCCCGCCCAACCACCTTGCGCTGGGAACCAGCACATCAGCTCTCCCTCATGTCGCTTTGGTCTTGCGCTGTCAGACCTGGCATGGCAGGTGTGTTCTTATTGCTCTTGGTCCCTCCCACCCTCCTCTATTATAAAACACAGTACCGTAATGTATTAGCACCCATACAATTAGTACGTGTGGCATGCTGGTATTTTCTAGTTGTGGACCTACAAGTACCAGCATGCCACGCCAAATGTACTAATTGTATGGGTGCTAATTAGTACATGTGTTTAACGTGTTGTTGTGGAATGCTGGCACTTGTAGTTCATTGTTTCACAGCAGCTAGTAGCTGTGGAAATACAAGTGCCAGCATGCCACAATAGCACATCAGAGACACAGTGAGGTAGTAAAATTCTTTAAACAACACAACGAAAACACATGTAAAGGTGATGAAACCCCTCCACTATCCATACTAAAAAAGTTTTCTCCTGGAGGTTACATTGTATTAATGTACCTGTTCCGACTTACATACAATTTCAACTTAAGAATAAACCTACAGTCCTTATCTTGTTCATAACCCGGGGACTATATTATTTTCTCCAGTTTGCTGTGGGTTATGATGGTAAACTTGGATGTCTGAACTTGTCTCTCCAGCACCTGCTTCTTGGCGGTAAAGGGGTCTTCCGGGTCTTTAATATTGATGGCCTGTCTTTAGGATAGGCTATTAAGGGGGTGTTCTCTCATATATTTATGGCATATCTATAGCTTATGCCATCAATGTGTTATAGATGAGGGCCCCACTCCTGGAACATATATAGATTTCAGGAATGGGCACCCAAAAGTCTCCATTCAGAATGGAGAACTGGTCTCCCTTGCACACTATACTCCCTTCTGTTCTATGGGAGTTCCAAGCACAGCTCAGCTGCACCAGGAACTCCCGTAGAACAGAATGGAGAGTTGTGCACAAGTGCGACCTGCTCTCCATTCTAAATGGAGACTTTCCGAGATAGTTGCGGGTCCCATCTCTGGGACACACATCTACTACACTATCGATATGCCATCAAAGTGTAAAATGGGAACACTCCTATAATAACATAACAGTGGGGTCTTTTTCCTGACATCCCTACTGATGAGCTGATTGAAGATGTTGCAAAACTGGGTCAAGTGCTTTGCCCTCTTAATTAATTAATTAATTTTTTTACTGGGCACAGGTTCATACATTTGACAATGCCTGTGCCTTGTACTGCAACTTAATTCAGACCAGTGGCATCTAAATAAATGGAACGGGACTAAGCTATGTGCAATATATTAAAAAAAAGCCCCCCGGGGAGAGAAAGGGGGGGGGGGTGCGAGCTCCTTGATCTAAATTTATATTTTTTGGACCCAAATTTTCAAAGTAAACAGCAAAATAAAATAAAACAGAAAGTGAAAGTCTTGTTTACCCCGCCCACATACAGTGATTGACAGGTTGCTCTGTACACATACTGATGCAGGGAAAGCGGTCAGTCACTGTACCCTGTTCTAAATCATATAAAGAGCTCACATCCGGCTCTCTAGTCGGGTCGCCTACACCAGCTGACAGGTTCCCCTTTAAATGAACGTTTACTATTCCCTTTCTTTTCAGTTTTGCGATGTGGGGGCCATTTTTTAGCATAGTTAATAAAATGAAAATTTATCCAATTAGTGAAATTGAAGTTCATGTGACCAAGCTGGGCAGGTATTTTATCCATTGTTCACTCTTGCATTGTAAAAGCCGAGGGCTATTATGGTCCACAGATGTCCTCCATGGTCCCATCACTGCTGTCTATTCATGGACTATGCCTGAAGGACAGGCAGGCAGGTGTTCTCCACTGTGTTGTATGGTTAACCTCATCTGTCATTGAATAAAGCCTCAATGATGCCTCATCCCGTACATTTACAGTTATCATCCGCTGCATTGTACAAAAACATTGGACAGGATTTGGCCTCTTTTGGAGCCCAGCGTTTTCCTGTGTGAGATAACCGGCTCCTGTGTTATCTGGATGGAAGTCAGGGGTCATCGCTCTGAATTTCCTCCACTCTACTTAAAGTTAATCCCCCCCCCCCCCCTTTATTTTTCTAATCTTATCAAAATTCTGTTTCTGTCCCTAATTTCCTAAAATAAGTTTTAAGAGCTGTTTTGTTGTTCTAAGAAGTTTCAGACCTATAAATGATATATCTCTGGCCTTCACCAAAGGACACTTACAGAATAGGGTCTATACAATAATCTCGACAACAAGTAAGCTGCTGCCAAAATGTTATTCACTGTCCATGCAGAGGCCTGCCACCTTGTCCCCGCTGACCGCATTGCCCTACTAACCACTGGGGGATTCTAAGTGCCGTGTCATGTAAAACCCCCGGGGGTTTTTGGACAGTTTTTTTGTTGCAAAACTGCCCAGGTGTATAAACAAGGTATATGAATTTTGCATACATTAAAAACTGCCCAAAAACTCATTGGAAACCCAGCTGCTTTAGACAAAAAATGGACAAAATACTCAGGTTCAAAGGCGTTTTTAGATTTTGGTTTTTGATGAGTTTTTTTTGTCCTATGTTGGGTGGCCCTAGCTTTAGGTTATGTTCACACGGCTGATCTGCAGCGCTGATTCAGCGTAGAATCCACACCAGTGAGCATGGATTTTGGCCTGGATGTGACGCTGATTTCAGAGGCAGATTTTCAGCCTCCTATACACTAATGTGAGGTTGTGTTCACAGCAATGTAGATTTTTCATTAGAAACAACGTGAGGCAAAAGGCAGTCAGATTTAGAGGATGATTCTGACGCAAATCCTGAATCGGCATCCTAATCAGCTGTGTGATCGTACTCTATGGTTATGTTCACACGGCGTGTTGTAGCCGTATTTTGGCACCTACTGTTCGCGCCACAATACGCCTGCAATAAGCCTGAGCTTTAGAAGTACGCACAGGCCAGCACGTACTTCTGAAGCGCTGCCACTGACATTCACTTTCCCCGGCACGTTAACGCATGGAGGGAGTGTCATGTCACTTCTTTCTCCTGGCGCGTATTATACACCGCGGAAGACGGTAGGTAATTATAGCACTCAATGAATTATGGATTACCGTATTGGCGGGGCATAAGGGTATGTTCACACAGCATGTTTACACCATGTTTACATACGCTTTCAGCTGCGTGTTTGGATCCGTCTGTCGGACCCTTAAGGGACCCAATCACACACCTAACAAATAGCAGTGTGACTTACATTGCTTTTAATATGAAACGTGCATCGGCGTTCACACAAGTGATCACCAATGCGTGTCTCACTGCGGCTTTCAGATCCGTTCCAAGAATTGACATGTCAATTCTTGATCCCAAAGATGCAGCAGGAGCTCTATTTAAAACTACAAGGTGCGATCCTGCTGCATCGAACACGCATCCAAACACTCAGCTGCGTGTTGGATCCGTTTAGGATCCAATCAACGGCGCATTTTGGGATGCGGTTTTCAGATCCAACACGGATCCCAAAACGCCGTGTGAACATACCCTAATTCGGATGTATTGCAGTCCACCCGCAAATACGCTGTTTGGACATACCCTTAAAGGGGTTTTGCCACGAAGTAAAATTGACGTGGGAAGTTTGTAAATTAAATAATAAACATTTTCACCATTCATCATTATTAAAAATTCTGCACCGTTTTTGTTTTTGCTGCTCCTTAAGCCCGTGTTCACACGGCTTATTCCTGACGGATTTGGGAGCCGTATTGCGCTCACAAACCCGCCATGAATAAGGGGCGGGGCGGGGCCGGAGCGCGGCGGGGGCGCCGCTCCCCGGGCCCATAGACTTCCATTATCCACGGCGCGTATTGCGCCTGGATAATGTGCATGTCACTTTCTTCCCGCCCGGCGGATTCGCCGAGCGGGGAGGAGCGACGGAATCCACTGTTCTCTATGAGAGCAGTGGATTACCGTAATGACTCCGACGGATTGGCGCTGTACTGCAGCGCAAATCCGGCGCGGAGTACGGCGCCAATCCGTGCCTAAATAAGCCGTGTGAACGAGGCCTTAGTGATCCATTGTTTACAGCTCCTCTCCAGGGTATACGACCAGTGCTGAGAGCTCCTCAGTCCTGGTCGCACATGCTCAGACATCACCGCTCCTGTCAGGCAGCTACTGAGTGTTCAAACCCCAGGTGCTGTCATTCTACTCCCGTCCTCTGTACTCCTTAGTAATTAGTCAAACAGTGCAAATAAATTAAAAAAGGAAACCTCAATCAGGTCTGTGCATTAATAAAGAGAAATAAAATCCACAGGTTTGGTTCCTGCAGGGATTTGAACCGAGGACCTTTGTACCTGGAGGCAAAAGTTTTACCTCTGAGCTGCAATGTAGCTACTTACAGTTCTACACAAAAACAGACCTTTCTTTGACTAGAGAGAAGACAGGCATGGGGATGTCATCCTGCAGGGTCACATGACATGCAATTCAAACAAATCACACACGCCTCCTTCTGAGCACATAGAGCTGAAGAGCTGGATGCAGGAGGTATGAAATGAGATTGTGGCAAAACCCCTTTAAGCTACATGCACCCTTCAGAGGACAAAATACTCAGTGGACGCTAAGAATTTTACACTCTGTTTTCATTTTTTTGCACCAGGTTTTGTCCTGTTTTTTTGCTGTGGTTTTCAGATTTCCGCTGTCCCAATCAATTGAACAATACTACAATCCGCTGTCTTGAAGTGAAATATGACGGATTATAGAACGTGTTTTTTGACCCGGTTTTCAGATTTGAAATCAACCTCAGGAAATCTGAGCTGTCTAGACTGCTGCGTGGATTTTCTATTGAGGTTGTAGGGATGTCTTACAGTCGGATTTTTGCGGATTCTAAATGCCGAATCCGCTTAATCCCTGTAGTGTAGACGAAGTTTTAGGCCGATACACAGCACTGGATTCCGAGGAGTCTCACCAACCTTAGGGAGCAGTAACTCAACGCCATAGACTGAAAAGTGGTTTCCCACTATGATTCATGTTTTGATATTTTACAGGATAGTCACTAAGGGCGAAATGTATGTACAGGGCTGCACCAGTGTTCTGGTGTCTTTTCTGCCCGAAAACTGGCGCAGCTCTGTTCAATAGATTTGTAATCAGGTGCACTCCATAAACCGTTGCATTATCGGGTGCCAGCGGCACGCTGTAATGTGTCTGAGATCAGGGGGTGTTCTGGAGGTATGTTGCGCCACAACCGTATGATCCTACACATTTATGATGGGAGGGCGGCAAAACTGGGTGCATTACTGCTGGAACAGCCAGACCAAGGTAAAAGTGGTTTACCCGAGCCTGAGTTGTTGGAGTGGAACTAGAAAGTGCCAAATCTATGACCCTCAGTAGAACAGGTTCATAGATTTAGGCACATTTCTACACTACTGATGCACGCAAATAAAATGGCGCCTGGACGACAAAATACATACATGTCGCCCTAATTGTTTACATAAAAGGACGTGTGCTGCAAACACAGTGTTTTTCTATGTGGAGCATTGGAGGTACTTGTACCAATACTGATTGCTCTGGGCATGTTGGATACACGCCTATGCATTGTACCACCATATGACTACCACGCAGGTGTGCCCATATTTTGATGCACAACAGTGTGGCCATTCCTGACATGAATGCCAAAAAATGTGTATGCCAGCTCACCGCCTCACACGGAACACGATGCACGGATCCACCTGGTCAGGGTGTGAAGATCAGAACATCAAGGATGATCCAGATTCCAATAGCATTAAAAACCAGTTTATGAAGCTTCTTAAAAAAAGCACAGCGTTAAAAACAAACAACAAAAGGAAGGACATTCAACTGACGCGTTTTGGGAAAGCAAATAAAACCCCCTTACTCATAAAGGGATAGTAATAGGTTGAGTAAGGGAGTTTTTAATTGCTTTCCCCACAGCATATAGACAAGCAGCAAAAGGGGAGGACATTCAAGCTGACGCGTTTCGTGGAAAGCAAATAAAACTCCCCTTACTCATACTGGGGTTAGGGATTTATTCTTTCCCCGAAACGCTCACTTGAATGCCTCTCCTTTTGCTGCTTGTCTATATGCTGTGCATTTTTAAGAAGCTTCAATAAACTGGATTTTTAACTGCTATTGGGAACTGCTGGATCGTCCTTTGACTAGTGCCATTCCTGAGATGTCTGTTGTAGTAAATACTAGTATTCCCATGTAACAACAATTCTAGAGCATCTCTTCGTAGCTTTCTATGTTGTGTAATTCCCCTGTTATTTCTTCTAGAAATTCATTACAAATCTGTAAGTTGGGTATTTCGATTTGGGGGAGGTGTCCTGTGCAATCGGACGTCCAATCAGTGCTGACAGTCGGTGTTCGTAGGGACACGCCCCTCTGAATACCGAAATGGTAACACCCAGCTGACTGATTCAGTAATACATTTCTAGCAGGAATAACAAAGGAAAAGCACAACAAAGAGTTATAGAAGAAGATGCTGCAGAATCAATCTTTCACATTGAGCACAAGTATATACTAAAGCAGACGTGTCAGGAGAGGTCACAGGTTCTTTACATTTTTCGCATTTTACTACTCCTTTTTCAAAACCAAAGCAGGCACCAAAGAGGTTTTAAAATGCATCCTCATTTTGGCACTCACCATGAACACAATTGGAGATAGAATGGATTTTTCCTACAGTGAGGGTGCAGCTAAAGTAAAGAGGCAGTTTTTGATGTTTTCTATTGACCCTGTGGTTTTTTTCAGGCAAATCTATAAAATACGACGATCAAGGTGACAACCAAAATACATAAACACTGAAAGTATGTTGTAGCTACTACGGACTCGTAAATGAAGATTTATAGCTTCATGGAAATAAATCTGGATCGTTGTGCGGTGAAAATGTTGCAACTTTGCAGTAGAATTTGTTCCTCATTCTCTGCTTGCTGTCCATGAGGAAGCATTGATCGTTGTGTTCACAGGCAGAAATACGTCTGATGTTTGAGAGTTTGTTACTGTTACAGCTCACATGTGCATCGGAGGTTACATTCAGAACCTCTGTCACAGGGGTGGAACCAGAGCCATTTTACAACAGACACCAATGGCACCCAGCAGACCCCAGGGACTTCAACAGAATCTGTCAAGTTTCTGCCATGTTGTGATAATGAAAAAAGTAAAGTGGTACGCTAAGCTTTTTTTTCCTGCCTTTGGCAATAAAGGTTCTGAACCTCTGACACAGATCTGAATCACATAAGACAAACTTACAAAGAATGAGGGGCGTGTTGGAACAATATAATCCAATTAGGAAAAAAACAAAGAGTATATATAAAATGTATGTTTTTATTAATTAAAAAAAAAATGCATGAAGACAGAAAAATAGTAATGAGAGATCCACACCAACGGGGACAAAAAAAAAACCCTGCCCGATACAGGTATACTGAAATAAGTAAATACATATGCAAAGTGCATATATATATAATATATATAATATATATATACTTATATATATATATATATATATATATATATAATTATATAATATGTATGTATATACACACACATACTCTTCATGTCTTCACATAAATACATATCAATTTTATATGTTCTGTCGATATATAGTATATATTGTTTTTTCCTAAGCAGTTTTGAACCAGGCAGATACTTTTGTGCACACAGCTTTTGCAGCCTTTAATATGAGGTGCACACTCCTTTTAACACTGTATAGGCAAAGAGTGGCATAGTTCACCCCTATTTCCATTGTGTAAGGAAAGATAAAGTATGAATTATAATGTGTGTTTTTTATGCAATGGCCCTTTGTGTACAGTTAGGCCGTGTTCACACGGCTTATTCCCGACGGATTTGTGCGCCGTTTTGAGCGCACAAATCCGCCGTGAATACGGGCCGGGACGGGGGCCGGGCCGGAGCGCGGCAGGGCGCCGCTCCCGGCCCCATAGACAATGCATTGTTTACGGCGCGTCCGCGCCGTAAATAATGTGCATGTCACTTTCTCCCCCCGCGGCGGATTTGCCGAGCGGGGAGGAGCGACGGAATCCACTGTTCTCTATGAGAGCAGTGGATTACCGTAATGACTCCGACGGATTGGCGCCGTACTGCAGCGCAAATCCGGCGCGGAATACGGCGCCAATCCGTCGGCAAATAAGCCGTGTGAACGGGGCCTTAAAGGGAACCTGTCACATAGGTTATGCCCCCCTTGCTGAAGACAGCACAAGCTAGTGACAGACCTGCTGTTTCCAGAGCTGTTTCCCTTATTCTGTAAGATTCATCAGTTTCAGAGTATTTACTGCTCAAATCTGGCAGTTTTCAGCCTATTCTGCCAGAGAGGAATCCAGCTTATTCATGAGCAGGTGTTAGCCCCACCAATTCATGGGTGAGTTAATCTATTACTTTGAATAGGTAGAAACTTGGGAATAGCCAGCAAGTGAGTGGGGCTAACAACTGCTCGTGAATAAGCTGGACTCCTCTCTGGCAGAACAGACTGAAAACTGCCAAATTTGAGCATTAAATGCTCTGAAACTGTTGTATCTTAAAGAATAAGGGACACAGCGCTGGGAACAGCATGTCTGACACTAGCTTGTGCTGTCTTCAGTAAGGAGGGTATAACCTATGTGACAGGTTCCCTTTAAAGAAAAAGGTATGGCATTGCATGTAATCCTGAAAAAGACCAAAAGAGCACGGTTTTGGCCTCCATTAGGTAGATGCATTACTATGGTTACATTTGACATATCTTTCTGGTGTATGTACCAAATTTATGGCTCAGGGTCATGTGTACTAAGCATCAGGGCTGTAGAGTCTGGGAGTTGGTGTAGGTGCAGGAGCCGGAGTTGTTCTAAAATGGATCGACGCCAACTCCCAAAATATATAATAAATTGGTCCAGTTAGTTCAATGCAATGCCAAGTGCAAGAGGAATTGGGTCCGGCCAGTGCTACTGCTTTAAAAAGTATTTGGATGCCATGGAAAAGACAAAGCGTTACCTCAGGGGAAAAGATTCTGCTTCCATAGCAAACAGATTGACCAGATTTCAGCAAAATTTTTCTCTTGCTTTCAAAGAAGTGGAAGAGTTCAACCATTCATCAGAACTGACTGTAGCTGAGGCAATTCCTTTTGTTAGATTTGTTGCCCCCGTGGTCAGCGCTTTGCCACCAATCCAAGTTAGTGTAGAGAGGCCGTTCTCTAGCCGGGAAATAATGAGATCAGATTTTAGGTCTTCTATGAAGGAGAATCTGATGGAGACAATACTCTTTCTTAAAACAAATTCATAGACTCCACAAATGTAGTTCAGTAAATTTTTGTTGAAAACTTCTTTTTTTTTTTTTTATCAAAACATGAATCATAGTGGGAAACCACTTTTCAGTCTATGGCGTTGAGTTACTGCTCCCTAAGGTTGGTGAGACTCCTCTGAATCCAGTGCTGTGTTTCGGCCTAAGACTTCGTCTACACTACAGTGACCGGTGGGGTCAAAAACCGTCCAGCGGAAAATCCGTGCAGTGTGGACTGCTGAAAGAATTTTCTATTAAATCGATTTAAAAAGATTGACAGTCGCTTTGCAAACCATTTTCAAATCCGAAAACCTCCCGTAAAACCGTTTGAAAACCCTTGCCGTGGAGTCGAGCCCTAAGAAGGTTTCTTTTCAAGCAGACATCTGGAAGGATGTTCAGGAATCCTAGCACAAAGATTATTAGAGTTGTAGAATGTTTCAAAATACATTGATGAAGTCAAGCTGGTCAGCTTTCCAAATGCATCGTTATCACTCACCGCTACCATCTGTCAGACACATGATCCTAATGTTCATGTATTGTAGATTTGCTGCTAATAGTGCTTAATATTGCAAATTATGAAAAAAAGTTGGTTTTATTACCAGCTTTCAACTGGGCCACTGCGGCCAGGCACGGACTGCCCCACAAGGGAATCCCCCAGTGGGCCTCTGGCTATTGCAGGGCTGGGAGTGCTTTTTAGGAAAAAAAGACAGAGACAGAGAGGCAGAAAGCAAGTGGCAGAGTGCAGGAGTCATGTCCAGTATGTGCTGTCATGTACAATAGCTATAGGGTGGGCCCCAAGAATCAACTCCACTGATGGGGCCCCAAGAATAGACTCCGCTGATGGGCCCCAGAAATCAACCCAACTAGTGGGCCCCAGGCACCCAAGTCCAATATACATGGACAATATATACATCTAAATAGTAGCCCTAGTCTTATAAATATATTAATAATACAGCACATAGGCCCCAAGGGTCGGCTCCCCTGTTGGGGGCCCCAAGGGTCGGCTCCCCTGGTGGCCTGTGTTCTCTGCTGTGTACTTGCCTGTCCTGTTGCTCCTGCTTTCTGGGGTCCTGTACGTGCGCTACATCTCCTAGGGCGCATGCGCGGCAGGTTCCTACCCTTTATTGGGTCTGTGCCTCTTTTGCCTTCTTCTTGACCTGTGACCCCTGGCTATAAGAGGAACTTCCTGTCTTTGCTCCAGTGTCATTCCATTGTTGTGCCTCATGCTGAGTGCTGTGTCCATCTGAGCTCCTGCCAGCTTCTCAGGTCTGCTATCCTGGACTCTGAGATGCTGGTTCAGTTTCTGCAGTCCACCCGAGCTCCTGAATACCTGTCTGTCGTCTTCTGCTGTCCTTGGACCCATACATTTACCTGCTGTAATACCTGTCCAGTACCTGCTGTATCCTGCTGTTGCACCTGTTCAGTATCCTGCTGTAATCCTGCTGATGCATGCGTTTCTTCCTGCTGTTGCATATGTTTTCCTGTGGTACCTGTCTACCACCGCTTCAGTGCCTAGTGTTCCTGTCCTGAATAGGTGTTAAGTTGGTGTGCAGTTTTTCATTTCGCTCAAGCAATTAGCTGCACCTGTGATCTTTTTCCCAGTCAGCATAAATGGCAGAGTTGCTAGCTACTGGGGTAAAGTTCACAGATCAATGGCTGAACTAACAAGCTCCAAAGAACTGTAGTGTTCCTGTCCTGCACCTCGGCTGTCACTGCAGGTAGCCACGTCAGGGGTAGCGACCTGGGGGTTCCCCGCAGCAAAGTCCGTCCTGCTTTGCGGCGTTCTTCAGTGAAGACAGAGGGCCCCTTAGACTCCGCTCCCTGGCGTGGATCTCTATTTACCATCTCGCCTGCAGTGATCATAGTGGATCCACTCCCGGTTACCAGCGATCGGTGCCTCAGCGCATGCTGTTACTGCCAGATCGGGACATGGCCTTTTTGTAAGTTGGGTGGTTTATTTTTATGGCTTACACTAAGGGGTTGTCCATTTAAAAAAAAAAAAAAAAAGACATGGTATTAAGGCCAGGGTGTGCAGAAGAGAATACACAAAACTTTACTCCAGCTCATATGATGTGATAGTAGTCCCCGGCGCCGCCGATCGTTAGGGTCCTAAGCCGTTACCAGTCGCTAAGCTATCGGCTTAGGACCTTGGCGACGGCAGCGGGGGCGGGACTAACTGTATGTGCATCCGCCAGACGCACATACAGTTAGATGCTTTGGCGGAGCAGAGAGCTCCACAGAGTACTCTGTGCCGCAGTTAGGATGCGGCTCTGTGCGCGCCGGAGTGCATGGGCGGTATGCGCGTCATCACGCTGCCCGCGCGCGGCCTGGTGAAGTCACACCGCTGAAGAAAAAGACCGGGAGCAGCGAGGTCAGGTGAGTGCTGTCAGTGGTCTCTTTAATTGTCTCTATTCATGGGGGCTATAATCAACTTCTATATGTGCAGGGGGGCCTGTTATCAACTTCTATATGTGCAGGGGGGCCTGTTATCAACTTCTATATGTGCAGGGGGGCCTGTTATCAACTTCTATATGTGCAGGGGGGGCCTGTTATCAACTTCTATATGTGCAGGGGGGCCTGTTATCAACTTCTATATGTGCAGGGGGGCCTGTTATCAACTTCTATATGTGCCGGGGGGCCTGTTATCAACTTCTATATGTGCAGGGGGGGGCCTGTTTTCAAGTTCTATATGTGCAGGGGGGGGCCTGTTATCAACTTATATATGTCCAGGGTGCCTGTTAGCAACTTCTAAATGTGCAGGGGGGGCCTGTTATCAACTTCTATATGTGCAGGGGGGGCTTTTATCAACTTCTATATGTGCAGGGGGGGGGCCTATTATCAACTTCTATATGTGCAGGGGGGGGCCTATTATCAACTTCTATATGTGCAGGGGGGGCCTGTTATCAACTTCTATATGTGCAGGGGGGGCCTATTATCTACTTCTATATGTGCAGGGGGGCCTATTATCTACTTCTATATGTGCAGAGGGGCTATTATCTACCTATATATGTGCTGTGAGGCCTATAAGCTACCTATATATACGTGCTGTGGGGCTTATAAGCTATCTATATACCTGCTGGGAGACCTATAAGCTATCTATATACCTGCTGGGAGACCTATAAGCTATCTATATACCTGCTGGGGGACCTATAAGCTATCTATGTACCTGCTGGGGGACCTATAAGCCATCTATATACCTGCTGGGGGACCTATAAGCCGCCCATATACCTGCTGGGGGACCTGTAAGCCGCCCATATACCTGCTGGCGGACCTGTAAGCTGCCTATTTACCTGCGTGGGGACCTGTAACCTGCCTATATACCTGCTAGGGGACCTGTAACCTGCCTATATACCTGCTAGGGGACCTGTAACCTACCTATATACCTGCTAGGGGACCTGTAACCTGCCTATATACCTGCTAGGGGACCTGTAACCTGCCTATATACCTGCTAGGGGACCTGTAACCTGCCTATATACCTGCTAGGGGACCTGTAACCTGCCTATATACCTGCTAGGGGACCTGTAACCTGCCTATATACCTGCTAGGGGACCTGTAACCTGCCTATATACCTGCTAGGGGACCTGTAACCTGCCTATATACCTGCTAGGGGACCTGTAACCTGCTATATACCTGCTAGGGGACCTGTAACCTGCCTATATACCTGCTAGGGACCTGTAACCTGCCATATTACCTGCTAGGGGA
Source organism: Phyllomedusa bahiana (assembly GCA_025379985.1). Taxonomy (NCBI): domain Eukaryota; kingdom Metazoa; phylum Chordata; class Amphibia; order Anura; family Hylidae; genus Phyllomedusa; species Phyllomedusa bahiana. The sequence goes on from JAODAL010012711.1 coordinate 27,805, forward strand.
CCTGTAACCTGCCTATATACCTGCTAGGGGACCTGTAACATGCCTATATACCTGCTAGGGGACCCGTAACATACCTATATACCTGCTAGGGGACCCGTAACCTGCCTATATACCTGCTAGGGGACCCGTAACATACCTATATACCTGCTAGGGGACCTGTAACCTGCCCATATACCTGCTGGGGGACATATAAACTACACACCTACCGGGAGATATATAAAGTAAATAACCACCTACTGGGGGACGTATAACTTACTGGGGGACCCTATTACCTTCACTGGGGGACACATAATTTACTGCGTGTGAAGTCGCTAACAGTCGTTAAGCCGGTTGTTAAGGCCTCAAGACAAGTCAGTTGATAAGAGTTAGCAATCGACTCCGGGGACTCCAGCCGGTCGTTAAGCCAGTTGTTAAGGCCTCAAGTCGATTGATAAGAGCTTAGCAATCGACTCCGGGGACTATGTGATAGAAGTGCATGAACCGCACCAATAGTAGAATCAAACAACGATGCCCAGTGTCTTCAAATGTAAAAACCACATCTAGTAGGAAGCTGCAGGTTAAAATGTGTGTGTGATGTTAGAATCTACTGAGTCCGGTTGGGGAGTATGTTGTCCTTTTGCCAGACTTCTTGGTCTGATGTTCAAGGTTGTTTGTTGCATCAGCCCGACATCAAAGCTGACTGAAAGTTGTGTTAGCAGCTGGCAGCCACCGAGCAGCGGCGTTTTATGTGGGGATTGTGTGGTAAGTAGTAAGCTATACGTGATACATAATCATATGCCCCTGCTGTGCCTTTACGCAGTGCTCCAGTTACATTACCACTATAAACATTTGTGGCCCCCGGGCGTCTTTGTACAGTAAGAATTTGCATTGTTCTATGTGCTATTTTAGATAAAGCTGCTGTTTCATAAGCTCTGCTCCAAAGAATATATAGTCTGAATAAAGACACAATAAAAGGGCTGAATTTGTTACTGGAAACATACAGATGTGGATGAAGAGAACATATAGAAAAGGCAAAGTTTCCCACTGGCATTGTTATAGCACATTGTGAAATTAAAAAAAATCAGGTATGTGCCAAACATGTTAAAAGACCACTTCCATTTTTATTTTTTTTTTGAATTTTTGGCAGATGTTTTTTTTTTATTTCAGCGTTGTGCAATAAAAAAGTATAACATCTTGTCCTTTTCTAGTTGTAATAGTGAAGAGAGAAAACTCTTGAATGGCAGGGCAGACTAATCTCGCTTTACTGCAGCTGCTGCTTCTTTATGGGTGTAAAGAAACAAAAGGTCAGATGTCCCACCTTCCATAAATTCAGGCCTTGTCTAGAATAATCTTTATGCAAACGGGTAAGAACTGCTGACTGTTTCCACCATAGATACCTGCTACAGAATCGACATGCTGCAGAAGCAGACTGCACTATATCCAGAGGCAGTGAGGTTATCAGATGATGCCTTTTAATCGCACTCTGTTAACCCTATTGTCTTAAGGGGTTTTGCCACGATCTCATTTCATACCTCCTGCATTCAGCTCTGTGTGCACAGAAGGGGGCGTGGGTGATTTGTTTGAATTGCCTATCATGTGACCCGGCAGGATGACATCACCATGCCTTCCTCTCTGTAGTCAAGGTCCCGTTTTATGTAAAAACATTGCAGTAGCTGAGAGGTAAAGTTTTTGCTTCACAGCACAAGTGTCCTAGGTTCAAATCCCTGCAGGAACCAAACCTGTGTTTTTTTTGGGGGGTTTTGTTTTGTTTTTTCTCTTTATCAATGCACAGACCTCATTGAGGTTTATTTTTAATTTATTTGCACTGTTTGACTAATTACTAAGGAGTACAGAGGAAGGGAGTAGAGTGACTGCATCTTGGGTTTGAGCACTCAGTAGCTGCCTGAGAGGAGAAGTGATGTCTGACCAGGACTGAGAAGCTCTCAGCCCTGGTCGTATCTCCTGGAGACGAGCTGTAAACAATGGATCACTAAAGGAGCAGCTAAAACAAAAATGCTGAATTTTTAGTAATAATGAATGGTGAAAATGTTTATTTCATTTGCAAGCTTCACATGTCAATTTTACTTCGTGGCAAAACCCCTTTAAGGTATTTTTAATAGGGGCAGGTTGCAGATGTGGTCGCCCTGGTCAGCACAGGTGCCGTGTAGATTAGGTAGGTAGGGCTAATCAGGGATCTGACAGGGGTTGTTGGGGTGAGAGTAAAAGACATTCCCTGGTAACCTCACCACCTCTAGATATACAGTAGTGCAGTCTACTTCTGCAGCATGTCAGTTCTGTAGCAGGTGGAAACAGTCAGCAGTTCTTGCCCTTTTGCATTCTAGAAAAGGCCTGAATTTATGTAAGGTGGGACATCTGACCTTTTTGATACAGTGCCTTCTACACAATCTGAGCCTATATTGCTGTAAGATCTTTCCCTTTATTGATATGTTGTTGTGTGGTGTTTATTATGGTATATAGTTGTCACATCTAATAGATAACAAATTACGCAATTATAACATAGGTAAGGTTGGAAAAAGACACAGGTCTATTGAGTCCAACCCATGGTGTTGATCCAGAGGAAGGGAAAAACCCTATAAGGCGGATGTCAGTTGTCCCATACAAGAGGAAAAACTACTTCCCGACTCCAAATATTTCAATCGGAATAATTCCCTGGTTTAACATCCTGTCTCCAGAATCTAGTTTCCATAACTTGTAATATTCTATTTTTTAAGAACGTCCTCTATGCCCCTCTTGTACTTGTCTAAAGCAGAGTTCGCATGATCGGCGCAGGATGTCAGCTGTATATTACAGCTGACATCCCGCAGCGTCGGCCCCGACCCCGGATCGCTCTGGGGGAGGCCGGTTAACCCCTTAATTATCGTGACCATCGGGTCGCAATAACTAAGGAAAACGCAGGAGGAGATCGTGCGGCTGCTGTGTGCTGACAGACAGCACGGAGGGCATAGAATGCCTTCCGGGTTGTTTGTGACGTCACGATGCCCGGCCGTGTCCTGTGGGCACGGCCCGGCATTGTGACTGACAGTTACCATAGGAACCAGTGCACAGCAACAAGCTGTGCATTGATTCCTATTGAATGAGAGATCTAAAGATATCTCATTCAAATCCCCTATGGGGAAAAGTAAAAAAAAAAAATGTGAAAAAGTAAAAAAATGTGAAAAACAAGTAAAACACGAAAAATAAAATAAAAAACACGTACACCGCCCTTTTCCCCTTTACAAACGCCAATCGCCCCAAAAAGATAAAAAAGAAATAAAGTACCCATATTTGGTATCGCCGCGTGCGTAACGACCTGCCCTATAAATCTGTCATGTTAATTTACCCATACGGTGAACAGCGTAAAAACAAAAAACAAAAAAAACAATCACAGAATTATTGTTCATACCGCAGCACATAAAATGGAATAAAAGTGATCAAAAACTCCATTAAACGCCAACGTTGTACCAATTAAAACATCAGTTCATCCCCCAAAAGAAAAGTCCTTACACAGCTCTGTATACGGAAAAATAAAAAAGTTCTGGCTCGCAGAATATAGCGATGCATAAATATTCTTTTACACACGAAAAATACTTTTTTTTTTAAGTGCTTCAACATAAAAAAAAAACTATATAAATTGGGTATCGCCATAATCGTATCGACCCACAGAGTAAAGCTAACTTATTAGGGATACTGCACAGTGAACGCTGTTAAAAATAAAAATAAAAAATACTACTAGGATTGCAGTATTTTCTTCACTCTGCCTTCCAAAAAAACGGATTTAAAACTGATGAAAAAGTCTTGTCCCCCCCAAAAATGATACCAATAATAACGTCAACACATCCCACAAAAAACAAGCCCGTACACAGCTCCATACACAGAAAAATAAAAAAGTTATGGCTATCATACTATTGCGATGCAAAAATGTGTTTTCCTGTTTGAATAAAAGTGTTTTTATTTATTGTATAAAAGCAGTAAAAAATTAAAAAAATATACAAATTGGGTATTGCTGTAATCGTATCGACCTGCTGAGTAAAGCTAGCATGTCATATCTAACGCAGAGTGACCGCTATAAAAAATAAAAATAAAAAACACTACCAGGATTGCTGTATTTTGTTCAAAACGCCTCACAAAAACCTTAATAAAAAGTGAACAAAGTGTTGTATGCACCCCATAATGGTACCAATAAAAGCATCAATTCACCCCGCAAAAAACAAGGCCCTACACAGCTCTGCACACAGCAAAATATAAAAGTTATGACTGTCAGAATAGGACAACATAAAAACGCAATTTTTTATAGACCTATTTCTATTGTGTAAAAGTAATAAAACATAAACTATATAAAATTTATACCATTGAATTTTACCGACCCCCATAGTAAAGTTATCACATCATTTACAGTGCACGGCAAACGCTGTAAAATTGAAGCCCAAAAAACAATGGTGGAACTGCGTTTTTCCCCCCAATTTTATTGGCCCAATGCTAAAAAAAAAAACCATGGAACACCTGTGTGCCCAAAATGCACCCCTATATGAGAGCCATGATGGGTGTTGAATCTAAAATGGGGCGACTTCTGGAAGGTTTCACCTGTTCTGGTTCTTTGGTGGCTTTGCAAATGCGACATGGCCCCACCAAAATCTACGTTCCAAAAGCCAAACAGCACTCCCTCCCTTATACGCCCTGCCAATCGCCCAAACAGCAGTTTACACCTAAATGTAGGGTATTGCCGAACTTGGAAGAAATTGCTTAACAAAGTTTTGGGGTTCTTTTTTCCAGGATTCCTTGTAATTATGAAACATTTTAAGCTAAAATTGCAGATTTGATTTTTTTGTTTTAAATTTTCACAGCCTAATGCTAAAAAAAAAAGTGTGAATCACCTGTGGGGTCGATATACTCACTACACACCTGTATATATACCTTAAGGGGTGTAGTTTCCAATATGGGGCCTTTTTAGGGTGTTTATTAAGTTTTTTAGCACCTTAGGGCCTCCTCAAACCTGAAATGGCGCCTAAATAAAATTGCATTGAAAATGAGACCCCAGAGTCCAGTAGGTGCTCCTCCTATTCTGGGGCTTATGGTTGAGCCAAATAATGCTCTAGGGCCACATATGGGATATTTCTAAAAACGACAGACCTGGGGGAAATGATATTATATTGCATTTACCTAGTCACATTTACCGTATTCCAGTGAATAATGGATAAATATTGAAAATCTGCAAAAATAGTGAAATTTTGAAATTTCACCTCCACTTTGCTTTAATTTCTGTGAAATACCTAAAAGGTTAACAAACTTCCTAAACACTGTTGTAAATACTATAAGGGGTGTAGTTTCTTAGAAGGTATCATTTATGGGGGTATCTAACATGCAGGCCCCTCAAAGCCATGTTAGAACTGCACTGGTCCTAAAAAAATGTATATTGCAAATTTTCTTGAAAATGTAAGAAATGACTACTAAATTTCTAAGCCCTCTAATGAGATATATATAAAAAAAGGACATTTAAAAAATGATTCCATTCTATAGTGGACATATGGTAGATGCTAGTTATAAACTATTTTGTGGTGAATAATTATCTGTCTTGCACGCAGAAATTTTGGAACTTTCAAAATCACAGATTTTTCAAAATTTTCATGAAATTTTGATATTTTCACAAACAAACAAGGATTGTATGGATAAAATGTTCTTACTAACTTAAAGCGCAATGTGTCACGAGAAAACAATCTCTGAATCACATGGATAGGTAAAAGTGTCAAAAAGTTATTCTCACGTCAGATTTCAAAAATAGGGCTGTGTCAGGAAGGCCAAAACTGGCTGGGTCCTTAAAGGAGTTGTCTCATTACGAGCTTTCAGCCTGTCAGTGTCCCTGGTAAGTTGAACTGAGGGGCGTGCTAGCTTGTCTGTCTCTTCTGCTCCCTCTCCCCCCTCCCATCAGCACACAGGCAGCTACGTAACTTCTATACAGGGGGGGGGAGGGGAGGGGGTTTGCTCTCAGAGTTCACCCTGTGTGTGCCTGCCTAGGTCTGTTGCAGGAGAGGGCTGATCTATGAGTGTAGAGAGGAAGGTGAAGTGGTGTGCTAACAGAGCAGAGGGGATGCATGTGTTCCTATATCCCCTGCTTAGCTTACAAGTCTCCACATCTCCAGCAACAACAAGGGCAGTGTTACTATACTCAGGATGTGTCCCTAATACAGGAGAACATAAAGTATTCACATGCCTGATCTCTATAGTATTAGTATAGTCACAGTTCCAAAGACATATCATGATTATAGTAACAGACAGGGTCACTGCTGTCACATCTATCTGTGTAGAGAGCAGGAGGAAGCAGGCACACACAGGGTTAATCCAGGACACAGACGCCAGAGTCCTCCCTCCTCCTCCCTCCACTACAGAAGCATTCTGTGCGGGAGGGGCTCTCTGCTCCGACCTGTCTTCAATGGTGATGAGTCATTCAGACCTGACAGCCAGTAAGATAAGGATCACAGGTCAGCTGCTATAGAAATTTGAGGAGCTGATGTAGTAATACTAACAGGGCTAGCTCAAAATCAGTAGGACATTTGTAATGAACATATATTGCAAAGCTGCTTGTTTTTTAAAGATCTTTAAATTAAAACCCAATCATTGTAGCGAGACAACCCCTTTAAGGGGTTAATATACTGTAGTGATTTCATCACAACCATTAGCATAAGCAGCCAAACTTTGACGTGCATAAAAGAAAATGCACTATGTCTTATTTTCGGGGAAGCGGGGTATGTAAGGTGCCCTGGAAGTCGACCTCTGAATGGTATTAATATATTTCTAGCAGCCCTTTTTAATTTATGTGAATTTTTGTGTGAAAATGATATAGAAGGTGTTACCTTTTGAATGGTGTTTGACTGATGTTCTAATTCAGCTGTCATGCCTTCCATTTTATATGCCCATAACTCTGCCACCTAATGTATGAGGCTTGTTTGTGCACAGTACCATTGTGGAGTCAGGTTCATGTGAATGTACGGCTGCCAGTAACTGGGGCAGCAGAACAGGATCCAGGACTGCCTTGGATTGGAGCCATGTTGTGATGTGCTCCATGCAAATGTCTTGATTGTCTGAAACCATGAAGGTTAACCACACATTTACATGTTGGCGCATGGCCTGCCTCTCTGACATCCTGCTGAGAGTCCTTCTTAGGAAGAAGAGTAAACACAAGTCGGTTCCTATTACCAGCAGGATTATTCCATTCCCTTGCTGTAACAATCCACATTTGTATCACACTTGACTGTGGATAGATTTCATTTTTTTAAAATTTTTATTTTCTTAATGTAGAATTTTTACTTCAGTTTTCTGTACATGATTGTGGGGGGAATGCTTTTAACAGCATTCATAGGTATGCTTTACTGCAGCCAAGTGGACATAGGAAACCATGAACCATGACTTCTAAGGCTATGTTCACACGGCTTATTTCGGGACGTATTTACGTCCGCAAATACGTCCCGAAATACGTTTCAAATAATGAACAATTAGATTAGCATTGATTCCAATGTAAAATACGCCTCGTCATTCACACAAGGCGTATTTTCGCGACGTATTTGCGGGCGTAAATATGTCCGTAAATACGATCGTAAAATTAAGTCCCCTGTCACTTACTGAGGCGTATTTTGTAACGTAAATCCCCATAGTAAAGAATGGGGAATGTATTTACGACACAAAATGCGTGCCACACTTTGTGACACGTATTTGAAACGTATTTCGGGGCGTATTTGCGGACGTAAATACGTCGGTAAATATGCCCCGAAATAAGCCGTGTGAACATAGCCTAAGCATCCGTCTACACGGAAATGATTAACGGTCGGATTTTTCCACAGATTTGGGTTTTTTAAAAAAAAAAAAACAGAAAAGTTCGACTGTATTACCAGCCCTATAGTCCTCAATTGAAAATCTGAGTTGTAGTCCACACGACTCGGATTTTCTTGAGGTCAGATTTCAAATATGCGGAACATGTTTATTCTTTTGCTGTATTTTAAGTCCAAAAACGCATTTCAAACATTTCTATGTTGGATCCACTTCCAAAACCCCATAGAAAAAAATGGGACTTCTTTCTGACTGTAAATCTGGCAGAAAAAAACCCTAAAATCCATATTGAATACCACGTCAAAATACTCGTTGGACAAAGCAATTTTAGGATTCAGAGTCAGAGGAGTATTTTGACATGTGTCGTGTGGACATTTTCTAGGCATGTTCTGTAACCTGGGAAAAATACTCTTTTTTTTTTTTTTTTTTTTTTTTTTTTTTTTTTAGGAGGGGAAAGGGAAGACGCTTTGACCGGGCCCCGGGGAAATAAGGGGAGGCCAAGGATGCGACCCGACCCAGGGCCTACCTCAGCCTTCCCCAAAAAGGGGGCCGTTTAGGTCCCCCGAACCCCCCCGGGGGTTTAAAAGGCCCCTTTCCGTTTGGGGCCCCGAAGCCCGGCCGCCTCTTTCGACCCCTTCTGCGGAGCAAAAAACAAGCGTCCCTGCCCCCGCAGACCGGGTCGGGGCCCCGCTTTCCCCCGGAAAGGAAACCGCTGGAAAAAAAAATCCTTTTCCGGGGCCTGCCCGGGGCCGACTAAAGCGGGCCGGGCCGGGGCCCATTTGGTGAGGGCCCCCCCGGGGGGGCCCCGGTTGCGCCCCCCACCCCGGGAAACCCTCGCAATGGGGAAATGATTTTCATCGCGACGCTGCCCGTCCTTGGGCGTTCAACGCGTCACTTTCCGTGCGCCCGAGGGAGCCTTTCCGGAGGAGCCGCGTGGTTTGGGGAAAAAGGCAGAAGAGGGGCGCGGCCCCGGGAAAATTTGGGGAAGTATTAATGTTTGTTGTTTTTTTTGCCCCGGGCCCCCCTATATTTCTGCCTTTGGCCCCCCAAAAATTTCCTTTCCTGTGGCCCCCATAATGCCTGCCTTGGCCCCCCTAATCCCGCCAGTTTGGGCCCCCCAAAATTCTGCCCGTGGACCCTATAAATGCCCGCCCTTTTTGGCCCCCTAGTAAATTTCCCCCGGGTGTGGGGGCCCCCATAATGCCCGCCCGGGGGCCCCCCCCTAATGCCCCCGCCTGTGGCCCCCCATAATACCTGCCCTTTTGGCCCCCAAAAAAGCCTGCCCCGCGGCCCCCAAATTCCGGGCCCTTTTGGGCCCCCCTTTCGCCTGGGCCCGCCGGGCCCCCCTAAAAAGCCGGGTGGTGCCCCCATATGCCCGCCTGGTTTCCCCCCTAAGCCTGCCTGAAAGCCCCCCGCAATTCCCCCGGTCTGTGGTCCCCATAAAAAAGCCTTTTCCTTGGACCCCTCATACCCCCCAAATTTCCTGGTTGGGCCCCCAAAAGCCCGCCCCGTCCCTCCTAAAATCTGCCCGGAAACCCTTGTAAAAAGCTGCCTGGGGGCCCCCAATAAACCTGCCTTTAGCCCCCAAAACCCTGTCTGTGGGGGAATTTCCCCGCCCCGCCTGTTTAGAACCCCCCCTAAAGGGGTGCCGGGCCCCCCATATGCCTGCCCGTGGCCCCCCCTTCGCCTGCCTGGGGCCCCTGTACGGGTTGCCCTTTGGCCCCCATATTCCTTGGGCCCCCTTTCCCCCATACGCCTGGGTGGTGCCCCCATAACCGGGGCCGCCCGAGCCCCAAACCCTTAAACGCCTTTCCTTGAAAACCCCCTCGCCTTTTGAGGCCCCCATACGCCTGCCTGAGGCCCCCCTTTTAGAAAAAACGCCTGCCGGAAAGGCCCCCCATTTAAATTTTTCCTGGGCCCCCATTTGCCTGGGCCCAGGCCCCCATAAAGCCTTTCCTAGGCCCCTTTCGGCCGCGGGATTTAGGCCCCCATTTTTTTTTTCCTTTGTGGGGGGGGGGCCCCCATACCCCCCCTGCCTGTGGGGCCCCCCAAAAAGCCGGCCCGTGGGCCCCCCTTTCCCCCCTGCCCGAGCCCCCCTTCATTTAAAGCCTGGGCCCGAAAACCCCCTACGCCTTCCCCATTTTTCAAAAATTTGGGGTGAGCCCTAGCTTTAAAACCTGCCGAGTGCCCCCCAAAATTTTTTATACCTACCTGTCTTTTGGGGAAAAATATCTATTAACCCCGCCTGACTGAGAGGGCATATCTATATACCCTTTTGACTTTAAAGGGGAAAAAAAAATACCTATAATTAAGGAGTTAAAATTTGGGAAAGGAGGGAATCTAAATATTTTTGTCCAAAAACCCCCGAGGGACGGTCTTTGGGGGGAGACAATTTTGGGCATGAAGGTGTGAAAGGGTGAAAAAGAAAAGGGAAAAATGAAAAGATGCTGATCAGAAAAAACGTCTCCGGGGGAGTCACTTAAATTTTTAACAGCAGGGTGGGAAATTTTCCCCTTTTATGTCTGCAAGCGTCCTACAAATAGTATCAACCCCTATATGGTCCCCTGTATGGCGGTAGGGATTGTAATTCCAAAGCCTGGGGGGCCCATCTGTGTCCCATGTGGGGGCCCCCTTCGGTCAGGGGTCGGGGGGAAATTATTTTGAGCCTTAAGTAGTAATAAATTTGGGGTTTGGTTTTGTAGGATATTTTTAGTAACAATACATTTTGTCTGGTAGATTTGGCTCCCCCCTTTTCCCGGTTTGGATTATTTAGTGACTTTTATTTTGGGGTATTACACTGTAAAAAGGGGGGGTAGCGATTTTGAAAATGCAAATTTTCAAAGGGGCTGATTTTCCCTTTTGCAGTGACTGTGAGGAAATGGCCCGGGGGCTATGGGGGAATGTGCAGAAAAATTTTAATTTAAAAGGACCTGGCGCCGGGGTTAAAAGGAATTAGTGTGTTTGGGGGGGGGTTTTTTTTTTGAAGCGGGGGGGGGGGGGGGGGGCCCCCATTGGACTTTACTCGTAGGGCCCCAAAATGCCTTTGTCCCGGCCCTGGCTAAAGGCCCCCAAACAAACCCATAGTAATGGTAGATCCCCGTGTTTCTCTATAAAGGGTGGCCCCCCTTTCAATTTGTAATTTTCCCGCCTGATATGAACCCAAGGTTTTTCTGAGGGAAATGATTCTACAAACAGGAAGTTTCAGCCTGTTATTTAGGGCCCCAGTATAGAGTAAAAAAGCCCGGAATTTTTGGGGTTAAAGGGTTTTTTGTATCCCCTTTTGGGTTAAAAAAAAGAAAAATCCACAACGGGTTGGGCTGAAAAAACTTGGGAAAAATTCAAATTTTCAAAAATTTAAAAGTACTTTTAAAAAACCCAAAAGTAAAAAAAAGACATTTGGGTTTTTTAGTTTTGTGGTTCAAGGGGAAAAAACTAATGAAAACCCCTTGGGGTTTGGGCCCCCGGGGAAATTTAAAGGCCCTTTTTGGGTGCTTTCACACCCGTGAGTTTTTTTTTTTTGCAGAAAATGCAGGGAAACAAAATTTAAAGCTGTGCATTTTCTGGGAAAAAAAAAAAACCTTGCACCAAAAACGCACCTTTTTATGATATAGGCTTTAAAGAAATATTTTGTTTTCACACCTTTTTTGGGAGGTCAAAAACCCAAAAAACGATCCGACGACCTTTTTCCACAGGTAAATCTGGCCCATTTCCTCATTAAAAAAAACTGCTGAAGGGTGTATCGGGTGTGAAAAATACCCTTTTTAGGGGCTGCAGGGTTTCCAAACTTTTTTTAAAAGATATTCAATAAAGGGTTTTTAAAACAGGACTCATTTAATTCCTCTACGAATTATTCCCATGCTTTGCTCTTTTTCCATTCTTTGATGTTTTTAGCCTTTTTTTTTGGGGGTCATAAAGGGAAACGGGAAACCAAAACCTTTTCTGACACCGGGCAGTTTAATTTTCACTTCCAGAAATTTTCCTTTAGTCTTGAGATTTCATTGTTCCCCCCCCTTCACTTTCGAAAATTTGGAAATTGGTGCCCGAATTGGGCCCCAAAACGTCTCAAAGCATAAACCCCGCACAAGCCTTTTTTCCTAGTAGGTAAAATGTTCATTTCCTTGTTTGCTTCATTTTTGTGTCTGTAAACTTAGCGCTGATGTGACCGGCGTAGCAGCTCCAGTCTAGTCTCATCTGTCCAAAGGACATTCTCCCAGAAGGTTTGTGGCTTGTCAATATGCATTTTGGCAATTTCCAGTCCCGCTTTTTATGATTTGCTTTCAACAGTGGTTTCTTCCTCTTTCATTAAGTCTATATTAACTTTGGCAAAGATAGCAGACAAACAGATCTGACACTGATGTACTGTGACCTTGGGGCTAACCGTTAATCTCTTCGGAAGTTATTCGGGGCTCTTTGGTTACCGTTTTGTATTATTTGTCTCAGTTTGTCATCAATTTTTCTTTTGCAGTCACATCCATGGAGGTTGGCTACAGTCCCATAGACCTCAAATTTCTGAATAATATGCACAACTATAGTAACAAGAACATTAAGCTGTTTGGAGATGGTCTTCTAACCTTTTAACATGTTTGTATAAGAAAAAAAAAATGTCTAATCTCCTGAGTCTATTTCGCCTTCTTTGGTCCATGTTTACTGTGGTACACACCACGATACCAAACAGCACAGTGACTACTTTTCATCCTTTAAATAGGCAGACTACCTGACACTGCTAATTACAGGAAACAGATTAGTTTAACATGTCCTTGGTCAAATATTTTCTAAGGGTACCATCGTTTTTGTCCAGTTTCATAAGTTTTTTTATTTTTTTCCGTCGAACCAAATTGAAAGCAGAGTCATTAGTTGATTTTCAGTAAATATATTATTACTTTCGACCTGTTTCACGTTAGTTCAGTGACCATCGTGGGTTTTACTTTCTTTAACAGAAGGGCACCAACAATTTTGTCCACGCTTGTAAATTGCAACATGGAAAATGTAAAAAAAATTTCAACTATAACTCGTGTTTAAAATAAAAACCTAGGAATTTTTTCAATGGCACATTCCATTTAAAGTGACCATGCATATAATAATAAATAGTTTATTAGCCAGAGAAAACAATTGACTGCTAACAAAGGATACTACAACATGGTTACTTAGCTACAGATTGAGCAACTAATGAAAGTAAATGTGATCATGTTGTGAAATGCAGGTTGTCGTGGCATCTTTCAGGCCACAAAGCGACGACATCCACTTTCATTAGCTGTGATGTAGGCAGTGCGACACTGATCTTTGGATGTACAATGTGTGTCGCAACCAGTATTACCATGTGGTCCTAGCCTTATAGACAGGAAACGCAGGTTCGCAACATGTTAGCCTCATCTATCTGCTGTATCATGATACATATATGATTGTATGCATACAAAAAGCAGGAAAAAGATTGTATGCTCTACACCACACATATTTGCCTGTTTTCATGTTTTAGATATACACTGTTTAGCACTCTGTAAATTCGCATGCTTAAGTGTGGTACGAGATTGCAATCCCAGATTCAGTAAACGAAGAATTCACAGCACTCGACTAGTTTGCGAATTATAGGGTTCGTTCACACTGCAAGGGACAAACACCGGTCGGTTTCTCTGGCCGTTATTTGTAGGGTTGTGCGTCCGTCCCCACAGCCGCGGGAGGGGGGGGGGGTGGCTTTTCTCCGTGATGAGCAGAGAACAGCCCTCCCATTGAGGTGTTCATATTCCGTCCGGAAACCGGACGGAAGAATGAACATGCTCAATGTTTTTTGAGCGGCCCGTGGGCGGAAAACCCGTGCAGTCCCCTCTTTTCCATAGAGCACCAATGTGCTAATTTTCGGCCGTTTTTTCAGGCCGTCTGCAAAACCGCAAACTGTCTGAAAAACCGGCCGAAAACCCGTGCCGTGGGGACATGCCCATACAGCGGGTTGAAAAAGTCTTCATGCCCCATTGAACTGTTCCTCCACAAACCACAAACTTAAATGCACGTTATTGATATTTTATAATGATAGAGTAATATAAAGTAGCAAGTATTTGTGAAGTGTAAAGAAAATGATACGGGCTTTTCCAAAGTTTTGCAAATTAAAAACCTGAAAGGTGTTGTGTGGATACAGTATGTATTCAGCCACCCTGAGTCAATACGTTGGAGGACCACCTTTAGCTGCAGTGACAGCTGCAGTCTGTTGGGGGATGTCTCTACCAGCTTTACACATCTAGAGGCTGGAATTTTTGCCCATTTTTTGCAGAATAGCTCTAGCTCAGTCAGATTGGTTGGAGAATGTTTGTGAACAGCAATTTTCAAGCCATGCCATATATTCTGAGTGGGATTTAGGCGTGACGGTGACTGGGCCATTGTAACACGTGAATGCCTGTCTTCGGCAGCTTTTCGTTTTTTAAAAGCGCCGAAGACACGATCGTTCCTTCGGCCCCAAAGACGGCAATAGGAAAGACGAGCTGCAGTCTATACAGCTCGTCTTTTCTCCGCTCATCTTTCGGCATCGGCGTATTATACAACACGTTGTATAATATGCCGGCACTTCTTGTTTTCTTGTCTTCCCATACAATTGTATTGTATGGGCGACGCCAGGAAAACGAGAAGCGACCGCGGTTTTTGTCCAATGCAGTGTAGACATAGCCTTAAAGGGGTTTTGCCACGATGTAATGTTGACGTGGGATCCTCCAAAATAGGTATTTAATCACTTTTCTAAATATATGTGATTACAAAAATTGCAGCCTGAGAGAGCTACAGGCTGCCTTACCTGCCCTTAGTTACTTCGCTTCTATTAGATACGACCTGACAAGAGCTGCTGGCCGGGCTTGCGCAGAGAAAGCTTCTTATCTGATGAGACTGAGCTGCAGAAGTTTTCAAGGCACCGGGTAGAAATATGTTTTTTTTATACAGAATCCACTAGGTGTAGTGTGATTATTTGAGTAGATCCCTGCTTTATCTGATGACAGAGAACATGAAGAAGCTTTCAAGCTGCTGTGGAGAAAAGGTGTTGTCTTTTGTATACAGAATCCACAAGTTGTAGGTTGATTAAGCATTTCACATGATCCCTTATGCATGGCTCTGTGCTCTGGCTGTGTCTCTCTCTCAGCTTCTGGCTTGTTTACATTTGCTTTTTAGCAGATAAGGCACGTCCTGGCAAAACCCCTTTAAGGCTCGCTTTCAAAAATTACTTTCTTCTTGCCACTCTTCCATAAAAGCCAGGTTTGTGGAGTACATGACTAATGGTTGTCTTGTGGACAGATTCTCCTATCTGAGCTGTTGATCCTCCACAGTGACCCTGAGCTTCTTGGAGGAGGAGGTTCATGCCCAGGATGCGAATCTTTATATATCAAAACAGCTAAAGCGTGAGGCATTTTGGATCTATAAGTTGGAAACATTGGCCCTCAAAGGCCTTAATGAAGCGTTAAATCTTCGTTGTTATCTGTAAACTATTTTTGTGTAGGTATATGTGGTATTGTATTTTGTGTTATCACAATATTTATATTTTGTTTAGGTTTGTTTAGTTATAGGAAGTATGTAATTTGTATGACACATTGTTTATTGTTGCGTACATAATTTTTGAGAGTGTGCTTAAAGGGGTTTGCCAGGACGTGCCTTATCTGCTAAGAAGCAAATGTAAACAAGCCACACTGAGCTAACAGAGAGAACCAGCCAGAGCACAGAGCCATGCATAAGGGATCGTGTGCAATGTTCACTCAAATAATCAAACTACAACTAGTGGATTCTGTATACAAAAGACAACACCTTTCTCCACAGCCTCATGAAAGCTCCTTCAGCCTCTTGGGAAAACTCCTTCATGTTCCCCTGTCATCAGATTTAAAGCGGCATCTATTCAGATAATCACCACTACAATAGTGGATTCTGTATACAAAAGACAACATATTTTTCCCCAGTCCCTTGAAACCTTTTTCACGCTCCCCCCTCAACAGATAAGAAGTGTGCCTGGCCAGCAGCTCTTGTCACTTTGCCTGGTGTTATCTAATGCAAGCTTTAAAGTAACGAAGGGCAGGGGAAGGCAGCCTGGGAGCTCTCTCAGGCTTTCAATTTTAATAATCACATATATTTAGAAAAGTGATTTAAATACCCATTTTGGAGGATCCCACGTCAACATTACATCGTGGCAAAACCCCTTTAAAAGAGATCATGTGTGTCTAGTGCGTATGCTTGAGAAAGGAAAAAGTCATTTCCGAAACGTCGCAGCTGTCGGATGGCTGCAGGAGCTATGTGCTCACTACGTGTCAGCTCTACAATGTTTGGACTATGCATTTAAAGGGGTTTTGCCAGGACGTGCCTTATCTGCTAAGAAGCAAATGTAAACAAGCCACACTGAGCTAAGAGAGAGAGACAAACTGCCAGAGCACAGAGCCATGCATAACGGATCGTGAGAAATGTTCACTCAAATAATCAAACTACAACTAGTGGATTCTGTATACAAAAGACAACACCTTTTCTCCACAGCAGCTTGAAAGCTTCTTCATGTTCCCTGTCATCAGATAAAGCAGGGATCTACTCAGATAATACCACTATAACTAGTGGATTCTGTATACAAAAGACAACATATTTCTACCTGGTGCCTTGAAAGCTTCTTCAGCTCCCTTTCATCAGATAAGAAGTGTTCTCTGCACAAGCCCCGGCCAGCAGCTCTTGTCAGGTCGTATCTAATAGAAGCTTTGAAGTAACTAAGGGCAGGTAAGGCAGGCTATAGCTCTCTCAGACTTCACTTTTTTTAATCACATATATTTAGAAAAGTGATTAAATACCCATTTTGGAGGATCCCACGTCAACATTACATCGTGGCAAAACCCCTTTAAGAAAATCTATATGCTAAAGCTAAGTACTGACTTCCTTTATATGTTGTTCATTGTGATAATAAGGTACATGCTGGTTTGAAATGTTCCATGTGCATGCATTACACGCTTTTTTATGAAGTAAAGAATTGCTTAAATACTTTGTGTGTCCAGCCTTACATTATATAAAGTTTGCCAAAGGCAGACTACAGGAACTCCGACTATAAGGCTACTGGGCAAGTCAGTACATATAACATTGATGCAAAGCGGTTTTTTGTGTTTTAAGTTTGGCTGTGAGTGAAGCAGAGAGTAATGTGGCCTCTTTCAGGTTTGGTCATACTTTACTTTACCACTCTCACAGCCAACCCCATGACATGTATGACTAAGGTCCCGGGCAGACCAAACCGTGACTGATTTATGCTACACCCACCCAAGGAAAACTTTTCTCGTCAATAAAGAGAATCTATCATTTGCAAAGTTCTGTGGATTCTTAGATAATTTAGATTTACTTTGTTAATAAAACATAAAAGCTTTAATATAGTCCTGGCATTTTCAGTCCTGGCACTTTTTATGGCGCTTAAATATAGATAGGTTTACGATTTTTCTTAAAGGGGTTTTCTCACTACATTGATTTATCTTACCTCAGTCCTGTTTTCTTGGTTTCACTTTGCATTCAGAGGTGTGTTTACTGGCTACTAATAGGCTGCAGTAGAAGCCAGGTCTGTAGCTATAGCAACCAGTGCTGGCAGCCTATCAGGAGAGATCAAACAGGTCTATAGCTATAGCAACCGGGGGAGCTGATGCAGCCCATACGAGAGGGGATATCTAGGACTAGGTCGGACACGGTTAATGGACACATTGCAAATTGACTTGTTTTTGCAAGATCTTTAACATAAAAAGCAATCCTTGTAGTGAGACAACCCCTTTAAGGATCATGTAACTTGCACAGGGGTAAGTAGAGTTTGGTGAGAATGGTTAAGGGCACTGAAAATAATCGCTGTAATATGAGGATCAATCATTGTTGTACATTCTCAGTCATACACCAGGTTTGGGTGTGTCCGCCATTCACTGAAAAAAATCAAGGAGATGTTTGCTGGGACTTTTCTTTTATGACTGGACTTTGTATTTGACTGATATGAATACTTGTGTATTTATCCCTCTCTGTTGACGAGCAGATGATATTTGGCATGCAGGCCCAGAGCCCGGTTCAGCACACACTGAGCATTCTGCTTAATGGGATTTTATAATCAGGATGACCCAAAGGACATTGTGGCTCCTGATCTGTTTATCCACATGAAACATCTGTATTTACAATGGCACTTCCACTCGCTCCACCTTGTTCTTTCATCTCTGTGTGCAAAGCGAAAAGAAATACAGTCCTCTATGGCATTCGGAAGCATTTTCTGTGTTGGCTGAAGATGTGCGGCTGCATACTTACTGATTAATAAAAAGTTCTCTTCACACTGAAATAGAAGTTATTATAAAATATCACAAGCAACTGCATTAAAGGGGTTTTCTCGCTACAAAGTTTAGCTTTCAGCATGTAGGGACAGGTTATTGAAGACTATTTCCAACTACATTGCTCTTTTGATTTTACATTAGGAGATAAGACAGAGATAAGGAGATAAGATTTTATCTGCACACAGGTTTCTTTGATTATCTGTCCATATCTTCCTTTCTGATTAGACAAAGAACAGGAAGTGATATCACCATGGACAGAGCTCACTCTTGGAGAAGACTTATTATCTCTAGAAAGATTAGCTTTTGTTAATAGAAAAGCAATTGTTTTCACTCCACAGCGCACATGCAGATTTGTTCACTGAAGATTATATTTCCTGCACTACTTTGTAATGTTTCAGCTAGATACAGAGAAGCTAAATATGCTCATCACTGCTATAGAACCACCCACTTTCTGACAAAGGCAGTGTGAAAGAAAAGCTGCTTGTGACTGTGAAACAACAAGTTGAGAGAACTCCTTTTAAGGCTCTTTTTAAACTCAGTGGTCCTCGGTGTGTGAGGTATACATTGAGAAGAATACACAAGTGACACCAATAACTTATAGCTGTGATGTAACAAAGTGGCATCCATCATTGATGGGCTACCTTGTTTTTTCATGTACTAAATAGTATGATACTGGGTAACACTACGACTAAAAAAGAGTTGGGAATATTGGTAGACAATAGTCCTTAATTTAGTGACCAATGCCAGGCAGCTGCTTCCAAGGCTATTAAAATCAAAGTATGTATCAAGAGGCATAGATACTTAAGACGGGAACATAGTTTATCCTCTGTATATATCATCAATGAGGCCACATGTGGAGTACTGTGTACAGTTTTGGGCAACAGTGTATAATATAGACATAGCTGACCTGGAGTGGGTGCAGAGGAGGGCAATAAAGTTGTTTAGAAGAATGGATAGATTGTAGTATCAAGGCAGGCGAACAAACTTGGAAAAAAGAGTTTAGGGTGATTTAATTACTGTGTACAATATGTGAAAGGACCTCTTGCGTTATCTTTTACACCTAGGCATGTAACTGTGACAAGGGGGCATCCTCTACGTTTAGAGGAGCGAAGGTTTCCCCATCAAGACTGATGGGGACTCTTTACTGTAAGGGGCCGTTCACACGGCTTATTTCGCCGCGGATTGGCGCCGTACTGCGCGCCGGCTGTGCGCTGCAGTCTGGCGCCAATCCGTCGCAGTTAATTTCGGTAATCCACCGTTCTCATAGAGAACAGTGGATTCCATCGCTCCTCCCCGCTCGGCGAAACCGCCGGGCGGGGGAGAAAGTGACATGCACATTATCCAGGCGCAATACGCGCCGTGGATAATGCAAGTCTATGGGGCCAGCGGGCCGCGCTCCCCCGCCCCCGCACCCGCCCCTTATTCAAGCCGGAATTGCGAGCTCAATCCGGCTCGCAATTCCGGCTTGAATAAGCCGTGTGAACCGGGGCTAAGAGTGGTGAGACTATGAAACGCTAAGAAGTTGTGATGATGGATTCATTAAACAAGTTGAAGAAGAGTTTAGATTCTTGGAAAAAAATATTATTGGTTAAGGCTACTAGATTCTGGAGATGGGATGGTGATCCAGGGATTTATTCTGGCGGGAAGAAGTTTTTCTTCTTGTATGGGTCAATTGGTATCCACCTCCATAGGGGTTTTTGCCTTTCTCTAGATCAATGCAGTAGGGCTATAGGCTAGACTTAGGATTTAGTGGACCTTTGACCTTCATTAACCTCATCCATAAAGTAAAAACACAAAAAAACAACATGGTGACATTATGTTGCAGGAGACTGTGCTATTCCATGGCGATAACATTTTTTTAACTGCAATATTCCAATGGGTGAAATAAGTATTGAACACGTCACTAATTTTTTAAGTAAATCTATTCTTAAAGGTGCTATTAACTTGAACTTCTTACCAATGTTAGTAACAACATATTCAATCCACACAGGAAATTAAATCAAACCATAGATGTCCATAAATTAAGCTATATGTAATGATGAGAAATGACGTGGGGGTGGGGGGTAGGAAATTTTGACCCTATTGAGCAAAGAGAGATGCAAAAAGTCATGGAAAGTCGTGACACCAGCTGAAATCAGTCAGTAATTAGAAAGCAATCTTGCCACTTAGTGAAAAATATATGAGATGGTTCAATTGATGGTCTATAAAAAGGTGCCACACAAGAATCCTCTCATGATGGGTATAACTAGTGAGCTGTCTTATTGTTACAAAGCATACTGATGGCATTGGTTGCAGAAGAATTTCAAAAACTACTAAAGGTTCCAGTAAGTACTCTTTGGCCACAATCCGGAAGTGGAACAAGCATCATTTCAGACAGAAGAGTGAAAATCAGAGGCGTTCTCCAAGAGCCAAGGACCACCTGTGGAGAGCTACACAAAGACCTGGATTCAGTAGGTACAAATGTTTCAAAGAAAGTAATGCACTCAACCTGCGTAGCTTGTATGCACACTCACCACTCAAGACTCCATTGCTGAACAAAAAGCATGTTCAAGAGCGTTTTAAAGTTTGCTCAGAAAAGCCTTTGAAATACTGGGCGGATATAGTCTGGTCAGAGGAGACCAGAATTGAACTTTTTGGATGACCTATTACACACCATGTTGAAGGCCAAAAGGCACTGCATATCACCCCAAAACACCAACCATCAGAGAAGTTTGGAGGTGGGAACATCATGGGTGGGGGGTATTTTCAGCAACGGCATGACAAATTTCATATAATTGAAGAAAGGATGAATGGACAAATTAAGAGAATTTTTGTTAAAAATCGCGCCATCTTCCTAGATGAAGATGAAATGAGTTGGATTTTCCCCAAAGCCCAAAGATTTCCCAAAACAACAGCCAAGGAAACTCCCCTTTTGTTTTAGAGGGGGGATAAAAAAGCTCTAAATGGCCCAGCCAATCACCTAAGCTGATCCAAATAGAAAATTTTGGGAAAGGGAAACTAAAGCTCAGGTTATAAAGGAGCCAAGAAGTTTCAGGATTTGAAGGGTTTGTGTAGAAGAAGGGGCCAAAATCCACCTTACAATGCCTGCGACTAGTTTCTTCTCAGGGTCATCCGAAGTGTCATCCCCAACAAAACTTTTTACAAAGTTCAATATTTTTTTCCCTGTGTCATTTCTCATTTTTACAATAATTTGGAATCTATGTTTGTTTTTTTGCCTTGTAAATAAAGGGGTTTGTTACCAATCTCGTAAGAATTTTGTCCAAAAAAAATTTTAGAAACATTTTTCCCTTTAGAAATTAGGCGTGTCAATACTTATTTTCCACTGTATGCAAAAAGAGCTTTCCAGGTGCATATGGTAAACTTGGTGCATATGGTAAAGCTAACAGTGTGCAAAGAGCCTGTTTAATGTCCTAGAAGGGCCAAATTTACATTTTCTTTAATAGTAATTGTAGCTTCCTGCAAAATCCTTATAACGACTCCTATCTGATCTATTCATTGTTAACAATCAAGTTCAAGTATTCTAGCTTTATTGGCACCCAGTGTGTTATAGTGATTTGATTGCTAAATAGGTTAATGACCATCCCCGGGTCTTTTAAAGGGCTGTTATTGTCTGTTAGGTATGATGATAAAAGATGAAACTATCCAAATAAAATTTTTGAAAAATTTGGGCCTTTTTTAAAAGCGTCTAATAGTAGGCTATGTTCACAAGGCATCCTTTCCTTGGCATGCATCGCCCCTTCCTGTATACACTTGGAAATGTATTGTGTGTGAGAGGTGTGGCATTATTGTATGCCCTTCTTGATGTTTATATACTTTTAATCACTTGATCTCTAATTAAACACTTTAATTACTAATGTTAAATATTAAAGGGTTTAAAACCCCTTAGATGATTTCTATATTCAGGAATGCGTGATTTGTTTTAAAAATGGGTTTATTTTTTAATTTGTTTTTACCCTTAAAATTTTGTATATTTGTGACATATTAGTTTTTAATATTTATTTTTGAATTAATAAAGATTGTCAATATATTTTTTCCTATGACTTTTTTTTGTCATTGTTTCTTTTTTGGTTAACAAAAATAAAAAACTTCCCTGAGTCAGATCATCGTCATTTTTTTAAAAACCTTTCCGTTTCAAATAAAAGATTGTGATACAAAAATTTTAAAAAAACCCTGCTGCTTTAACACATGTAACGCTAGATGCTTGTTTGTTAGCATATTCTATGTCCTGGGGGCATGGGTAGTAAAGCTTCTTTAATATATATATGCCAGATCATTACAGGAGTTGAGACCGTGGGCATCCGGGTTTTGAACTGAGAACCCAGTATGCTTCGCGCAGGCGCACTTTGTGTCCCGTCTCCCCTCCGCGGGACTTACTCTTTTTTCTTTTCCAAAAAACAAACAAGCCACTTTTTACCCCTGCATGTTCTTCAAATAATTTTACTATGCCGGTAATTGTTTGTCCCTTTTTGATTTATTAAATGTTCCGCTTTCGTTTTTTTGAACTTTTCGGTGTGCACCTACATATAGCATTGTCGCATATGTTAAATGCATGCCATAACATGTGATCCCCCCCATTGCAAATTTTTAAAATTTTTGTGGTATGTTAACAGTTATTTTCGAGGCATTTTGCTGCGATTTTGCGGGATATGCAATAATCGCAGGGAATGCGCCTCATAATTACAATAATCAGGCCTCATAGAGAATTATGGATTACCTCGTGCCCCGCGCTACAATTTAATCGATTGTACCTGCGGGGGGGTTAAGGGCATGCCCTTATTTGCGGGGTTACACCGCGAGTAAGCACTCACCCATCAGTGTGAGCTGCGGGAAACAGGATGTCTTACGCGGGAAAATTTCTTTGTGGAACATTTCCCCTTTTGACCCTCTTTGTTGCCCATAGAAAACAACAGCGCTCCCCTTTATTTTTTCCAGAGAGTTTAAGAATTCAAAAACTGAGCTTTGATTGGGTTTCTAGGACAGCATGGCAGTCTTTTGGGGAGTTTCACAGGTTGTTGCATCGTGTACTGTGCAAGCCTGGTGTTTTAGAAGTAAAAACATGGAAATTAAAACTATTATATAGATTTTCTCAGATAGGGTAGTGAAAATTACCTGACAGGTTGGCTTCATTGATATAGGTTTGGTTAAAGTCTTTAAAATGGACATGGTGATTGTGGTAACTTAAAGGGGTTTTGTCACTACAATGACTAGCTTTCACCATGTAGGATAAGGTACATGAAGACTATTATCAAATACGCTGTTTTTTTTATTTTCCTTTGTTGAGATGATAGAGGTTTTTTCACTTCTGAGTGCACACAAGTTTCTCTTGGTTACGCCCCCTCTCCCTCTCCTCTCTTTTCTGATTGCGGAAGTGGGTGTACGACCATGGGGAGCCCCTCTTTGTTGTGTAATCTCCAGAAATGGGCTGTTGTTTAAAATTTAAAAGCCACATTTTTTACTCCTTGGGCTCTGTTCTTGGGCACTCGTTTTTACATCCCCCGCTTATTTCACTGTAAGGGTCAGCTAGTAAACAATTGATAGGCCAAACATGCATTTTACCCGACCACAACCTAAATAGGAAGTGCGAGTCTGAAGCTGGCTGTGACTCTGTGAAACCGCACGGTGATAAAGTTCCTTTAGGGTGCTTTCACAAGGTGCGGTTTTTTTGGTGCATTTTTGATGCGTTTTTTGGATGTGTTTTTTTGTGCAGGAAGGCACAACAATTAATGCAAACATTGTTTCACAAAAAAACCCTCCAAAAACGCCTGTGGAAAGCACCCTTAAAAACACTTCAGGAGATCATAAAAAGACTGTTTACTTGTTGATCTATATGTAATAGAAACCATATCATGCTTCAGTATCAAGAGCTATTCTAGTTTGTGGGAAATGTGGAGATACATTTTGACCGCAAAATTCTACTTTAAAGCAAACACTTATTATTATTATTATTATTATTATTATTTTGTTCTTTAAAGCGCCATTGATTCCAGAGCACTGTACATTCAAAAAGTGGGGTTACATACTAAATTTTAAACAAGTACAATGATAACAATGAATACTTATAATGGTACAGAGGGGGGGAGGGCCCTTCTGCAAGGGGATACAATTTAAAAAGTGGAGGGAAAAGAGACAGGAGGTGAGGGGCAGACATGTTTGTGGGGTAGTACAGTGGCTACTGAGTTATTGTAGGTTATAGGCAGTCCTGAAAGATGGGTTTTTCAGGTTTTTTTTGAACCCCCTGATGGTGGAGGAGAGTTGAAGTGTCGGGGGGAGTGAGTTTAAAAGTTGGGTGAAGCACGGGGGGAAGTCTTGGAGATGGTTGTGTGAGAAATGATAAGAGGAGAGCAGAGAAAAAAGGCCTGTGAGGAGCGGAGATTTTTGTGGGGGAGTTATCTGGATATTAGGGCAGAGTTGTATGAAGGGGAGAGGTTATGGAGAGCCTTGTAGGTCAGGATTAGTAACTTGAAATGGATTCCCTGGGCAATGGGTAGCCAGTGAAGAGATTGGCAGAGGAGTAGCGAGGAGAGAGGTGAATAAGATAACATTACAATGAGATATATGAAACTAGACCCAGAGGGTGCAAAACTGCACTGGCAAATGAAGGCTTAGACTATGGCTGTAGAGCAGAGAAGGCAAAGCACCATCAATATATTACGTGTTACACTGTATGACACCTCACTGCTTTCTGCTATGAACATATAAGTATAGTTCATTACGCTGTGGTTTACAATCTCAGACTTTTATTTTGTAGGAATTAATTACATTTTCCTTTCTCTTGGTCAGTCAGCATTGATGACGTAGAAGACGTGCGTCTGGGACATGAGACCGAAGGGATGAAGAGGTTTGCCGGGGATGTCCCAAGCGAGCGATGTTTCTCCATTATCTTCAAGGGTCAACGAAAGAACCTTGACCTGATTGCCAACTCGAATGAAGAAGCGATTCGCTGGACTGAAGGGTTACATAAAATCATTAAGAACTCTCGGGCCATGAGCCAAAAGCAGAAGCTGCAACAGTATCCTTAACACAGTGCGAGATTGAATTATGAAGTGATAGGCAATCTATCCATATTACAGTTTGTATTTACAGGGAGATTGTCTCGGAAGAGGCCCCAAATTTTCTGTTATAATTCTGTTTGGGATGAAGCAATCTGAACCAAAAAAAAAAGGGTCCATACATGCAATGTTGGTGGTGATCTCCATTTTCTGCCAGACTTATTTCAACGTGGCGCTCCATGTATTGCAAGCCTATCAAGGGCAATAGCAGCAATTACACATTGGATGTTTTCCTTCACAAACCCCTGGAACCAGTGACCGTACCAGACTCTCTTCTCCATAGCACTCACTTTGAGCTCTTGAAAGGTTGTGACATGATACACAGCAATTTTGATCTTTTTGCCGTTCCTTGACAAGTTGAATAAAATCTCCAAGTTTCTTGTGCTCGGTGTCTCAGAGGTTTCATAGACGACTTCTCCAAATGATGTTGTGTCCCACAACATGTTTGGACAACCTACACCTTGATCAATGATACCATCATTACCAGTTTCCGTACCATCTTCTGAATAACACTCTTTGAGGGTACTTCACAAACACCATATTTCTTCCAAAATTCACTTGGACATTACTTTAACAAATTGGTTACCCAAAAGGTTTGCACCACGAAGTTGCACTGCTCCATACTGTAAACCAACATCCTGATGAGAAGTTGAGGTACAGGGGTATGTACCATGAAGTCAACAGTGGAGATTAACATTACAGCAGCTGTCTGGCGCTGACCTTATTGCTCCAATGTGTAGACATCCCAACTTGTTCAAAGCTCCACAGGTTGAGGAGCACATTGCATGTTTTGTTTGGATTGCTTCAGTCTAGTGAATTATTTCAGAATATTTGTTTCCCCTTTTTGAATGAATCTTGCTTTAAAGCTGAGCTATAGTGACCAATCTTTGGCGTAGCTACAGGGGGTGCAGCGGTAGCAGCCACTACCGGGCCCTGCAGCCCAAAAGCCTTTCTGCCACATAAGAAGACACTAGTATTGTAAATGGCACATGGTAACTGGGGGGCCCCGTTTCACTTTTTGCACTCGGGCCCAAGAGTTTGAAGTTATGCCTCTGTGACCAATGTCTTTTATTATCTCATAGAGAACAGGTGTATCTATAAAAATGTATTTGCCGTTTTATATTTGTATCACCAATCATCTCGTGTATCCTACCCCTCCATTGTCTGATGTGTTCTCTAGAAGCTGGTAAAAGTGTCCACTGTTAAGGTAAGATTTCTCTTGTCCACTTTTTTATTTTTCCTTTTTTTTTTTTTCTTTTTTGGGAAAACTGATGACCTTAAAAAATTAAAAAGCTTATAATTGCCTCTCCTCTTGCCTAAAATCCAGCACTACCTCTATCCTCCCTCTTAATATTTTTCTCCTTCTCTGTATCCTCACCAGCACCACCAGGAATTTATGCTATTCGGGTTGTAACTAGAGAAGGTTGGGCTCTATAGCAAACTTTTGGATGGCTCTCTCCTGCCTGCTCCTCCCCGGACCACAAACCTTTACCAGGACCTGTTAGTAATAGTCATGCATTTAACAGATAATACAAGGCGCACAAACCTCACCGTACATATCACCATCCTACTGCTACCAAACAAATTTCACTATATAAATAACACTACTACATAAGGACCCGATTATACCGGCAGCACAAATTTCCACCACATAGTGACTTAATCATACCACTATACTATTAATGAATAAAGATCAGTATACAAAGACCAATATTACTGCCATATAGTGACCATACAGTGGTAGGTACCAGTGTACACAGGCTCTGCAGACTGCATATTACATACCGTGAGAATATAATGGTAGATACCAGGTAGGCTGTAGGTGGGCTCACGTAGGTAGGTAGGCTTTAGGTTGGCCCCAAGTCGCTAGGAAGATAGGCTGTAGGTGGGGCCCACGTAGGTAGCCTGAAGGGCCCCAAGAATGAAGGTTGGCCGGGTCCTATTAGTAAAAAGAACACAAATTATTAACTCCGCTTTCTCCCCCGTTCCCCCGACAAGAAAATCGTCAGGCTGGCTTCTCCGAGTGGAGCACTTGCGGCCGACTCTTGGTAGGCCAACGGTTAATCAGGCCACGCAGTGCTGGAGATCAAAGCCATCAGCCCTTACACCCCTATGGCCTGTCTCTGAACAATTGGCCTGGGCGTTCTGACACAGGATGCGCCGGGCCCCCTTTGACCACCTCTGCAGTGATGTCTTGAGACTTCGCTGCAGAAAGTAGAGTTTTGCAGCTCCCAGCGCCGAAGACGCACTAGGAAAAGAGCTGTACTGAACTGCTCTGTTGCTGGAGCAGTCTCCGATCCCCGGCACTTAAGCCTTTAACAACCGCAATCATGGGACATGATCAGAGGACATTCCCCTGCTCCATTGGGTGATTGGGACACTTGATGGAGCCCAGGAAACGTCTGTTCAGTCAGCCTTGGGGGCCTAGCCCCAGGGCTGTTCATATAGCACTGTGTGCTGCCCTGACTGCTGCCTGTGTCTAACTGACACGGATTATAATTTATTAGCATATTCATGTATGCTCATACATTACCAAGTGAAAAAAACATTGTTAAAAAGTTATCCCTTAATGGGATTAAAAAATGAAAGTAAAAAAAAAAGGGAAAAAATAAAACAACATATTTAATAAAAAATTATTGTGCATACATTACACACACAAAAAAAACTTCACATATCAGGCATCCACACGACAATAATAACATGTAGAATTAATCTAACAGTTTGTTTAGTTTGAAATGTGAATGGTGTAAAAAAAAAAAAAAAAAAAGATAAAGAAATTGAAAATAAATTCTGCAATAATTTTAAATGTAAACACAAACTATGCCCCCTAAAAGTACAACTTCTTCTGCATAAAGCCAGTCCTCATACAGCTTTGTCATTGAAAAATAAAGTATAAAGTTACAACTGTTGAAACGCAGGGTGACAAAAACTTAAAAGCTTTGCTGGTCATTAAATGGGTTGTCTCACTACAGGGATTGCTTTTTATGTTAAAAATGTTGTAAAAACAAGTCGCTTTACAATATATGTCCATTAACAGAGTCCTACCTATTCTGAGATATCCCCTCTTGTATGGGCTGCATCAGCTCCTCGGGTCGCTATAGCTACAGACCTGTTTGATTTCTCCTGATTGGCTGCCAGCGCTGGTCGCTATAGCTACAGACCTGGTGTCCTCAGCAGTTTGTCGTTGCATTCCAGTAGTAGCCAGTAAGCACGCCCCTGAATTAAAAAATGAAACTGAGAAAACAGGACTGTGGTAAGATGAATCAATGTAGTGAGACAACATTAAGCCTGGGACTTAAGGGGTTTAGATACATTTGGACCTTATTTATCAAAACTGGCTAGCACCAAGACTTTCTTTGTTGCCCATAGCAACCAATCAGAACTCCGCTTTCATTTTTCTAAAACAGTATTACAAATAAAAGCTGGGCTCTGATTGGTTGCGATCGGCAACAGAGACAGTTTTGCATTTAGACAGTTTTAAGAAATGAGGCCTATTGTGAGTTCACCTATTTTTTTTTATTTTATTTCTTTAAATTCATACTTACTTCATGCCTCAGCCCCCAGCAGCTTCATCAGTGATGTCTTACGTCTTGTCTGCCCTTCTAATAAATACTGATCTATATCTAGAACTCTTTTTCTGGAATAATGACAATAGACTGTAATTATTTTTAATTCTGACAACAGGTTCCATATTTATCTGTTTAAAAGTGCTGCTCTATTTTGTGGTGAATTATGTAAACTGCTATCAGCCATGTTTTATAGTACACGTATGTTCCTAATTACAGGGACCAGTAAGCACAGGGCGTGGGTCGTAGGATAAAAATATGTATGAAAACGTCTCCGTCTGCTGAGATCTTGTAATTACTGGTTGGCTTGTTCTGTGGGGCACCAGCACATCGTCTTTTACCAACCTTTCTTTGACATTTGGCAAAGTACAAGTTACTACCGGGCTGTAAAAACCAGTTACCTATTTCTGTATAAATACCATTCACATCAAAAAGGGTTCTGGTGTCACCTTCCATACTTCAGAATGTAGATTGTGCTACAGCCTAATTGCTTAAAGGGAATGTGTCATCAAAAATGACTTATTGTTTAACTCACATTTTTATGTTCAACACATTTTTAAATAATTTTTGCTTCTATTTTTGTTTAATTTTCCAAATCACTTTCAATATTTTTTAATAAGTCCTGCAGTTTTAACTTTGGCCATTAAGCCTAATAATAGTCTGACACTTCCTGTTCTGTAGAGAGAGATTCTCAGGTGTCTGCTCATTATCAGCACAAAGGGGGTCAAACTGAAAGGGGACACCCTTGTGAATAGATAGCACAGGATCCACCAGTCACAAGAGGAGATAGTCACAGCTCCCCCTTTCACCTCCCTGCACAGTGATTTCTTCCCAGGTCACAGAGCATGACTAGAAAATCCTCCTATAGAAGTGAATGGGACTGAGGCAGTCTTAAAGGGAGCCTGCCGCATAGGTTATACCCACCTTGCTGAGAGCAGCAAAAGCTAGTGACAGACATGGTGTTCCCAGCACTGTGCCCCTTATTCTGTAATATGCTGTAGTTTTAGAGTATTTACCCCTCAAATCTTATTCATGAGCGGGTGTTAGCCCCGTCCAGCAAAGGCTAGCCCCACCCACTGACAGTTATTCACATGTTTCTACCTATTCAAAGTAGGTTTATCAGTTGAGGTGGGTGGAGCTAACCTCAGGTGGGCGGGGTTTGAAAAAAACTGACTCTTCGAATGACTCTTCTGGCTGAAAACTACAGATTTGAGCATTAAATACATGAAAACTGCAGCATCTTACAGAATAAGGGACACAGCGCTGGAAACAGCAGGTCTGTCACTAGCTTGTTCTGCCCTCAGCAAGGCATAACCTATGTGACAGGTTCTCTTTAAGTCTCCTATGTGCATGAAGCTACTGTAAAGCATCTCTCTGACTGCTGTTAAAGCAGTGCAAGCAAGGCCTAGTGGTCAAAGTGAAAACTGCAGGACTTAAGAATTATTAAAAAATATTGAAAGTGATATGAAAATTACAAAAAAAACCAAACAAAAATTCCTTAAGAATGTGTTTAAAGGGAATGTGGCATCAAAAAATGAGTCCCATTTTTATGTTAAAGAGCTTGTCCGGTTCTTTTTTATTATTATTTATTTTTTTTATTTTATTATTTCAGCTTACTGTAGGCTTTAATAAATGTATACACTTTATTGATTAATGTGGTATTTGTTTTATACTTTTATTTTTATGACTTTGTGTATAGAAGTGATAACATTTGATTCTGAACGTCGTCCCTTGCTATTACATACACTATAGCAGAACTGGCTGGCCTGCTGGATAGCACACACGCACACTAATCAGGAGGCTGTCGCTGCTAGGGTATGTTCACACAGCGAGTTATGTCCGTGTGAACATACCCTATTAGATGCGTGTTTGGACATTGTTTAAATGCTATATTGTAGGTGGTCTTTTATTCTGGAGGTGGGGAGCAGTAGCCACGTTGTAGTTAAAGGGGTTGTCTCACTTTATACAACAATGGTATATTTCTAGGATAGGGTCACAGTTTAGGCATGCGGCGATGCTCAGCTGTAGTCAGAACTCGCGACCACTTCTCCGTTCAGAACGAAGAGGTTTCGGGGCTTGTTTAGCAGATAGGTGCAGGTCCCAGAGGTGGGACTCACATCTCTCAAACAATGATGGCATATCCCATTTGTCTAAAGTGGGACAACCTCTTTAAGACCATGGTCTGCACTCTGCAGAAGTCGACTGTCATTTCAGTTAATAGAAACTGATCTGTAAAGGTTTCTGTTTTATACATAGATAATTTCTGTAATATTACATAATAATCATATATGTCAAAATGTCTTTTTCTAGGGAGACCAGAGGGGGGATGTGCATCTTATTTGTTACCAATTTAATTGCAAAAACTAGACTTTACCTAATGATCCTTAATCATATAAATAGTTGGATCCACACGTGTGTACGGAAAGCTGATCTCAACAAGGACAACAAAATGAGCTTTAAAGAGCTTAAGAGCTTCCTGCAAGAAGTAAACATTGAGTTTGACGATAACTATGCAAAACATATATTCCAGGTAAGGTCTCCAGATGTATGGATAACCTGGGTACTTTTTTCTTTTTGTCCTCTGTATTACTTAGCACTCTACCTGGACTGATTTTCCAGGTGATCACTTCTGTCTAAGGATTGCTCTCATTGGTGCGTTAAGGCATTTTATTCTGCAGTCCTACCACTTTTTAAACCATAGCCCCTGATTGTGAAGGAAGTGCACAACCCATCTTAACATTTGGCGATTGTTCAACTGTGTCTCACTACATTGATCCATCTTACCTCAGTCCTGTTTTCTTGATTTTATTTTGAGTTCAGGGGCATGTTTACTGGCTTCTACTAGGCTGCAGTAGAAGCCAGGTCTGTAGCTATAGAGACCAGCACTGGCAGCCTATCATGAGAGATCAAACAGGTCTGTAGCTATAGCGACCTGAGGAGCTGATGCAGCCCATACAAGAGGGGATATCTCAGAATAGGTAGGACACTGTTAATGGACATATATTGTAAAGCGACTTGTTTTTACAACATTTTTAACATAAAAAGCAATCCCTGTAGTGATTTGTTTTTGCAAGATCTTTAAATTAAAAAGCAGCAATCCTTGTAGTGAGACAACCTCTTTAAAGAGAACCTGTCACATAGGTTATGCCCCCCTTGCTGAGGGCAGCACAAGCTAGTTAGACATGCTGTTTCCAGCGCTGTTTTCCTTATTCTGTAAGATGCTGTAGTTTTAGAGCGTTTAATGCTCAAATCTGCAGTTTTCAGCCAGAAAAGAGTCGGTCTTTTTCAAACCCCGCCCACCTCATAACTGGTTAACCCATTACTTTAAGGCCGTGTTCACACGGCTTATTCCTGACGGATTTGTGAGCCGGATTGCGCTCACAAATCCGGCGTGAATAAGGGGCGGGGCCGGAGCGCGGCGGGGGCGCCGCTCCCCGGCCCCATAGACAATGCATTGTTTACGGCGCGTACGCGCCGTAAATAATGTTCATGTCACTTTCTCCCCCCGCGGCGGATTCGCCGAGCGGGTAGGAGCGACGGAATCCACTGTTCTCTATGAGAGCAGTGGATTACCGTAATTCCTCCGACGGATTGCGCCGTACTGCAGCGCAAATCCGGCGCGGAGTACGGCGCCAATACGCGGCAGAATAAGCCGTGTGAACGAGGCCTTAATAGGTAGAAACATGAGAATAACTGTCAGTGGGCGGGGCTAGCCTTTGGTGGGTGGGGCTAACACCAGCTCATTAATAATATTTGAGCATTAAATGCTCTAAAACTGCTGCATCTTACAGAATAAGGGACACAGCGCTGGAAACAGCAGGTCTGACACTCAGCAAGGGGGGCATAACCTATGTGACAGGTTCCCTTTAATGTTATGTAAAATCTAAAGTGTCACATGTTAAAGATGTCAAACATGTCAAATGGTGCACGTTACTGGACTATTCTGAATTTTTTAACGCCTTTTGCAATTTTTGGACTTTGTCAATCGCATTTATACACGATTGTCAAAACTTCTATCACCCTTAAAGATTTTTTTATGTGAGATGTTGGTAATAAGCTTTTCACTTAAGTTCAAGATTCTTGCATTTAAACCCACCTTTAAGGGAGACCTGTGACAATTTTTACATGTCTGTTGTAGGAAATACTAGCGTTCCTGTAGCATCTTCTCTTATAACTCTGTGCTGTTCTGTTCCTCTGTTATTCCTTTTAGAAATGTTCTAATGAATCAGTCAGTTGGGCGTTACCGTTCTAGTTTTTAACGGGGTGTGTCCCTGCACACACTGACTGTCGGCACTGGTTGGATAATGCCAGACTGTGTAAGGACACCCCTCAGTTGGTAACACCCAGCTGACAAATTGGTAATGGAATAACAGGAGAACCTCACCACATAAGATGGAGATCTCAGGAACGATGCTCCAGAATTGTTATTTCACAGGGAACATAAGTTCTAAAACATACATATGCGGAATGGCCTCAGGGCCTCTTCTAGGGTGATTTCACGTGGAGCGTTTTTGATGTGTTTTTTTTGTTAATTGCTGTTTATTTCTGAAAAACAATAATGCACCAAAAAACGCTGTGTGTGAAAGCGCCCTTACGTTTCTGGGACAGATCATTGCTTTTATCTAGGTAAACCAAGATCTCATAGACATTCTGGCAGAATTGATCTGTTCATGTATTAAATGGATGGCCATTTATCTGATTTAGGTCCCATTCGTATCACGTTTTGTCCTGCATCTATGGTATTCTTTGGAAAATCTTGAAAAGGTTATCCCAGCATATAACATGGGAGGGCTGAGCTGACCTTGAGGGGTTTATAGTGCAAAAGTAGTCATAGACCATGCTTTTGTGTCCAGTACAGAAATCATTTTTGGGAAATAGAGTATATGTCGTCCGAAGAGACTGCGTTTTCTCTATAGCTTCCTATAGAGCTGCTAAGGTATGTATTGGAATACCTTGAAACACTTTTGCAGACAAACACCACCAGCGGAGGCTAAACATGTGCTGTGGATGAGGCCTAAATTTGCTAATTCTTTATAGATTATAATTTTTTTTTTTTTTTTTTTTTAGCAATGTGACAAATCAAAGACTGGGTCTTTGGAGGAAGATGAAATAGAAGAGTTTTATAAGATCCTGACAACCCGAGATGAGATAGATGTCATATTTTCCACATATAAAGACAGTGAGAATTTCATGTCTGTCAGTAACTTACACAAGTTCCTTAAGGATGAGCAGCAGGAAAATGTGACCGTAGACCATGTCAAGTCATTGATAGAAAAGTATGAACCAAACGAAGAAGGTAAGATCCTTGTGATTACTACATATTTTTTTTTTTTATTTTTTGTTTTTTCTCTGATATACTCTGTTATCCCGAAAAAGTAAGAGGCACCCCAAAAATAAGACAATAAGTGATTTTTTTTCTATGCAATTCAGAGTTTGGCTGCTTATGCTGATGTTTGTGATGAAATCACTACAGTATATTAATACATGTTGATGTATTAATATACTGTAGTGATTTGTAGTGATGTTATAAACACTCCTTTAGGGACGCAATAAATTCAATATAGACACCCTCTTATTTTCGGGGAAACGGGGTTCCTTATTTTAGGTTTCTTCACAAAACTATGAATTTTCAATAAACAGTAAAATTTCACGTTTCCTTATTGACTACTGATATAAAGTTGACGTGAAGTTAGTTATACATGTCGAGTCACATTATTTTGACCACTAGCTAATATCCAGCATAACTACCATGTGTTAGCAAGGATCTGGCACGCCACTACACGGGGTACAGCCACGTATCCTGTACCGGGCGATAGTGAAAACCTGGGGGCCCTGCTGGCACAGAGGCCCTTGTTTCAAAATCTTGCCAGCCTGTACACGGGACCCGTGGACACGACCTGTCTGTCCGCAGGGGCCAGTTGCGGTCTCTGTGTGTGAGGAGGGGGCTGACGCCCGATCGCAGCAGTGGACTGATCTGTACGTCACTTACGCTGCGAGGTCTGTCATTTACTGTATTTCTACTCCAGCGGTCTCTCACTCTGATCGGAGTCGGCCCCTCCCTCTTCTTTGCTGGGGGCGGTGGTCAGTGACGTGTCGGCGAGGAGAGGTTATGGGGCCGACTGGAGATCAGAGGAGGCTGGAAAGGAGGTGCAGTGACGCTGTGCTGTCAAGTAAGAGGCAGTACTGATCAGAGTGACACCTCTCCTCAACGCTGGGATAAATGTGGGGAGATGGAAGACCCCTCTCTGCCCCAGAGACACCCCCCCCCCCCCCCCCTCTGGAGCTGTGGGGGAGGCATTGTGGGCGTGTGGGGGGAGGAACTTGTGGGAGCTGTGGCGGGGGGCACTGTGGAGCATGTGTGTGGGAGCTGTGGGGGAGGACTGTGGGGGAGGAATGTAGGGAGCTGTGTGTGGGAGTGTGGGGCAGGCACTGTGGGCGATGCTTCTTGTGTGGGGGAGCTGTGGAGGAGGCACTGTGGGGCTAGCATAGGTGTGATGGGGGCTTTGTGTATGGAGCTGTGGGGAGGCATTATTGTTGTGGTGGAGGATTGAGAGTGGTGTGGAGGCACTTGTGTTCGTGTGTGTGAGGCATTGTGGGGGTGTGGTGTGGAGGACAATTGTGTGGTGTGTGTGGGAGGCACCTTGTGTGGTGTGTGGAGGCTTTGTGTGTCGTGTGGATGGCATTGCTATGTGTGTGGAGCTCAATTGTATGGGGGTGGAAGGCATTGTGTGTGTGTGGAGGATTGTGTGTCGTAGTTTGTGTGTATGTGTGAA
The DNA here is from genome assembly GCA_025379985.1 of Phyllomedusa bahiana. Classification (NCBI taxonomy): domain Eukaryota; kingdom Metazoa; phylum Chordata; class Amphibia; order Anura; family Hylidae; genus Phyllomedusa; species Phyllomedusa bahiana. Next base: position 63,258 of record JAODAL010012711.1, read on the forward strand.
AAGGCATTGTGTGTGTTGAGCGAGGCATTGTATGTGTGTGGAGGGATTGTTGTTGTGGAGGCATTGTATGGGTGTGGAGGCACTTGTGTGTGTGGTCGTGTGTGGAGGGCATTGTGTGTGTGTGGATGGCAATTTTAGTGTGTGTGTGTGTGGGAGGGGCATTGTGGGTGTGTGTGTGTGTGTGGAGGCATTGTGTGTGTTGTGTGTGGCAGGGCCATTGTGTGTGTGTGCAGAGGCATGTGTGTGTGGGGGTTGCTATGAAGCTATGGTTAGGGTTTTTATGAGGTGTGTGTGTGTGTGTGGAGCCATTGTAGTGTGGTCGGGTCGGTCCGCATGTGTGTTGTGTGTGGAGGCATTGTGTGTGTGTGTGTGTGTGTGTGGAGGGCATTGTGTGTGTGTGTGTGTGTGTGGAGGGCATTGTGTGTGTGTGTGTGTGTGTGTGTGGAGGGCATTGTGTGTGTGTGTGTGGATGATTGTGATGTATGTGTGTGGAGGCATTTCGTGTGTGTGGAGTCATGTGTGTGTGTGTGTAGGGAGGCATAGTGTGTGTGGAGGCTTTGTGTGTGTGTGTGGAGGTTTTGTGTGGGTGTATGTGTGTCGAGGCATTGTGTGTGTGTTGTGGAAGTGCATTGGTGTCGTGTGTGTGGAGGCAGTGTAGTGTGTGTGTGTTTGTGTTGCTGATGGAGTGCATTGTGTGTGTGTGGGGGGCAGTGGTTGAGGGAGGAATGGTGTGTGTGTGTGGAGGGATTGTGGGTGTGTGTGGAGGCATTCATTGTTTATTGTCGTGTGTGGGGGGGCCAGTGTGTGGAGGCTGTGTGATGTTTGGGGGGGGGCAGTGTGTGGAGGCAATCTCGTTTGTCGTGGAGGCTATTGTTGTGTGTGGTGGCTATTGTCGAGGGTGTGAGTGTGTGTAGATGTGGAGGCCTTGTGTAGTGGTGTGGAGGGCATTGTGTGTGTGTGTGTGTGTGGAGGCAGTGTGTGTGTGTGGAGGGCATGGTGCATTGTGTGTTGTCGTTCGTGTGGAGGCCTTGTGTGTGTGTGGGTATGTGGAGGCAATTGTGTGGTGTGTGTGTTGTGTGTGTGTGTAGTGTGGGGCATTGTGTTGTGTGTGTTGTAGTGAGTGTGTGGTTGTGGTTGGCATTGTGTGTGTGTGTGTGTGGTGGGCATTGTGTGTGTGTGTGTGTGGTTGTGTGTGGAGGCATTGTGTGTGTGTATGTGTGTGTGTGTGTGGGAGGCATTGTGTGTGTGAGTGTGTGTGTGGGTGTGTGTGTGTGTGTGCTGTGGAGGCGTTGGTGTGTGTAGAGTGTGTGGAGGCCCATTTGTGATGTCGTGTGTCGTGCCGCTGTCGGGTGTGTGGAGGGCATTGTGTGTGTTGTGTGTCGAGCGTATGTGTGTAGGTGTGGAGGGATTGTGTGAGTGTGTGTGTGTAGTGTGTGATGGAGGGCCGCAGTGTGCTAGGAGGCATTGTGTGTGTGTGAGCGTGTGTGTGTGTCGTGGATGGCATTGTGTGCTGGGGGGGGGGCAGTCGTGTGGAGCATGGTGTGTCCGTGTAGGCGGATGCAGATGTGTGTGTGGGGCTTTTTGTGTAGTGTGGAGGCATTGAGTTGTGTGTGTTGAGGTGTGTGTGATTGTTGCGGCGATTTGTTTGTCGTGTTTGGAGGTCTTTGTGTGGTGTGGGCGAGCATTTTCTGTGTGTGGGACGGGTGAGGCGCCAGTGCAATGTGGGCCAGTGTGTGGGAGGCATTGTGTGATTGGGGGGGGGGCAGTGTGTGGAGGCTTGTGTGTCGTGGAGGCAATGTGTGTGTGTGTCGGATGCGCATTGGTTTAGTTGTGTGCTGTGTGTGTGTGTGTGTGTGGAGGCATATTGTGTGTGTGTGGGGGGGGGCAGCTGTGTGGAATGGCATTGGTCGTGTGTATTGTGGCACGGCAATTGTGTGTGTGTGGAGGCATTGTGTGTTGTGGGATTGTGTGGAGGCATTTGTGTGTGCTGGTGGCATCGGTGTGTGGTGTGTGGAGAGCATTGTGTGTGTGTGGAGGCATTGTGTTTGGAGGCATTGTGTGTGTGGGAGTGTGTGGGAGGGCATTGTGTGTGTGGAGGCTTATTTGTGTGTAGGGAGGCATTGTGTGTGGAGGCATCTGTGTGGTGTGTGTGGAGGCATTGTGTGTGTGTGTGGATAGATTGTGTGTGTGTGTGGAAGGCATTGTGTGTGGGGGGGGTCGGGGGGCTCGGGCTGTGTGTGGAGGCTTGTGTGTGTGTGTGGAGGGCATTGTGTGTGTGGATGGCTTATTGTAGTGGTGGTGTGTGGGAGGCTACTTGTGAGTGCTGTGCGACGGCAATTGTGATGTGTGTAGGCACTTGTGAGGGGTCGTCTGATTGGTGGGGACGGGGCACGATTGGGGTTGGAAGAGGGTGGCGGCGATGGGGGGGGGACAGATGCTTCAACTGTATGGGGCCTGAAATTTGATGGCGGACGCTAGCACGGATTACAGCTCGACTGAATCTGAGTGACTCAATAGTCTGGTGGCGTTGGCAAAGATATCTGGAGTCATGCTGACTGCATCCAATAGCTGCTGGGGGGTGCGTTTGGGGAGGGTCATTAGAAGGGACTTATTGATCGCAGGTAGGTAGTGTAAAGGATACCACGGTTGTGAGGATATGGAGGGGGAGAGTAGTACATCTGGAATTCTTTCAGTGCTCTTCCAAACCATTTGTCTGAGCAATTTAGCTGTGTGACACGTGCCATTGATTATTGTGAAGAGCCTATCTGCCCAGGGAAGACATCGGATCTGTGTGGGTGAATATGTCTTGCAAGGATGGATTCATAGCCAGATGGGTCTGAATTTGATTTCCACAGGGTTGAGTGGCCAGAGAAGCCGCAAAAAAACATTCCCACAAATCCATAATGCTGCCCACAGATTTTGTATCTTACGTCAATGGTTGCAGGGTGTTTGTTCTCTTATGTTTCTCTCCTGACATGGAAATGTTCATACATTTAAGGAATCGTGACTTCACAGAGAAGGTAATCCTAATCCAATCCAGTGGGGATCCACATCTGATAGTGCCATGAAAATTCAAGCCTTTTCTGCTGAAACAACTTAGTTAGCATAGGTACATATGCAAAAATAGATTGCTGAACAATTTTATACATTTAAACACGTCTGGTAGCCCCCTGGTTCATCTTAGTGGTCAGCTCCTCCATGGTATCGTGTTTGTCTGTCTCCAAGCACCTTCATAGCCAACTTTCACCTCATCTATAGCATATGGTGCTCCAGATTTTCTGTCACTTATTCATAATGTCGCCATTTGTTCACTCACGATAGTTTCACCACAGCAGCATGCAAACGGTTCACACACTGTGCAGTTTCTTTAATACTGCCACCATTGGTCCCAAAGGCAATTATCATATTTTTTTGCTACTTTGATTGATCTCCTCTTTTACCAATGACCGCAGTGAGAGATATGTGTGCAGACAACCTATCACACACTTTATATACTCACCCAGCCAGCTCATCATACGTGACTTCCTTCATAAGCTAGGCCCTGCTAATGTTTAAAGTAGGAAGTAGTACTAATAATGTGCTTGCGCTTTGTATGTTTAAGACTATGTTCACATGGCTATGATTGGGGCGCATTTCGGGCAGTATTTTGTGCCGTACTGCGCTCAAATACGGACAAAATGCGCCCCAGTCATAACGGTAATCCATAGCTCTCATGGAGAACTATGGATTACGTCACCTCTCCCCGCTCGCACACTACGCCGCAGGGGGAGATAAGTGACATGTCAATTAGGCTATGTTCACACAGCTTATTCACGGCGTAATTGCAGGATAGATTTCGCTCGCAATTACGCCGTGTACTCTGGAGCTGGGCTGGGGGGGCCGACAGCCCGCCGTCCCCATAGACATCCCATTATTCTCGGCGCGTATACGCCGTGAATAATTGACGTCACTTTCTCCCTGCTCGCCGTATTTCGGGGAGAGGAAACGGAATCCATAATTCTCTATGAGAACTGTGGATTACCGTAATGACTGGGACGGATTCCAGCCGTAATTTGGGCGCAGTACGGCGCGAATTACGGGCTGAAATCTGTCCCAAAAATAAGCCGTGTGAACTAGCCTTACTAGCGGCGAATACGCGGCGCTAGTAATGAATGTCTATTACGCCCCGCAATCATGCCATGTGAACATAGCCTAAGGGCCAATGCACATGAATGTGTCCGATGCTAATGCATTCCTACAGGGATAATCTAAAACACCTCAAAATTGCTTTTTGGGGGAAGCTGATCATGTCAGTACAAAAGGGGTTCTCAGTCTGAATTTTTCTGAACGCTGTTATAGACCGCACAAATCTCCCGCTGGTTTGCACTAAGAAATCAGTAGTACTTCTTTTATTTTATTAAAGATAGATTTAATCTACATACATACATACAGAGCGGTCTGCCCTTAAGCGTCTTAAAAATGACCATTAAATATGTTTTCAGTGCTATAAAAACGCATGCAGACATATGCTAAAAAATCACTCTTTTGCCATACCAAGGAGAACTTTGTAGTACAGATTTTTTTCACTTTTTATGTATATAATCCATCATATTTGATAAATTTGGTGTACAGAGTCTAGTAGTAAATTGTCCTGCGCTGTTTTTTAAAAATGTATTCTGTTTTCCACCAAATTTTTGTGGCACAGCACACACATTGTACGCAACATACATATGACTGAAAATAGACTTCATTTATCAAAACTGTGAAGCTATCTTTGTTGCCATAGCAACCAATCAGAACTCGGCTTTCACTTTTACAGAACAGTAAGCAATTAAAGCTGGCCTTTGATTAGTTGCTATGGGCAACAAACACAGTCTTACTATTAGATCATTTTGATAATTAGCATCCATTGTCCTCACCATAACCTCAGTATAGATTTTTTTTTTTCAGTAGCCATATGCCAAATTATGGTGTGCCTGGATCTGATGCTGGTTTAGGCGGAAAAAAAAAGAAGAGAAACTGGCTCTGGAACAATCCAATAAAATGTCATTACTTTATTTAATCATCTTGATAATATATACAGAAGATCAAGAAATACAAAGTCTGATATGACATTTGTGCGTTTCAACCCAAATAAAAAATGTTCGGTTTGAAATGCGTTGATAATGTATCAGACTTTGTATTTTCTGATCGGATGCATTTTTATTGAGATGACTGAATAAAGCATTGACTTCTTTTGCACTGTGCAGCGAACTAGGGATAAAGAGCTTTGGATCACATAATCTTAATCTGTGATACAGATCATGTTTGTTTTTTTCTTTTTACACCTAAGTATTAATAAACATAATAAATCCTAATGAATAAGCTTTAGCTGCAGTAATAATCTAAATTATCTAATTGTACGTCGTCCCTCAGCAGTGACAGAGCTTGAATTTTAGGGGAAAGAAATTGCATTCAAATTCCTTTTTATGTCTTCACAATTTAGCTCCTTTTCAAGCAATGAACCATCAAAAAAAAAAAAAATAAAAATAAATCAAGAATCTTAAAGTAATTGTTTATTTTTTTTATACAGCAAAATATTCTTTTTTGAGTCCATTACATGTATATATATTTCCTAAGGGTTCATCACTTACAGCTTTGTTTTTGTATGTTTATGTATAATTGAGTATAAAAGCTAGGGCAGGGCTGTTACATTCATTTTTAACTAGGGCCACATCAGTATTTTGGACAGTAAAACGTCAAGATATCCTTTTAAGTTTGGTCACCTTCCACCTTTTTAGCATTGGGTTTTGTACCTTAGAGGGGGGATAGGGTGCCTGGGTGTTGCTGAACAATGCAGAGTAGAGGAGCATACCATAGCTCTGAATCCAAGATGGTGTCCACTCCCTGTGCTGGCACTCCTGCCTCTGCCATATTCTGGCAGAGTCCTCAAGGTTGAATGGACAGATGGTCCTTCTCCGTCTAGACTACAGGTGTCAAAATTTTTTTAATGTAAAATTAATTACATCTTATTGCAAAGGTAAAAATGTTGTTCTTGCTGCCCATGAATTATATTCAGCCTATGAAAATCTTCCTAAAGTGTTGCTTCTTTTGTCATTGCAGCTAAAAATCAGCAGTCTTTAACTAAAGATGGCTTTCTCCTCTACCTGTTGTCTGAAGATGGCAATGTATTCAACCCAGCTAACCGTAAAGTTTACCAGGACATGAAGCAGCCATTGTGCCACTACTACATCTCCTCCTCGCACAACACTTACCTAATGGAAGACCAGCTGAAGGGTCCAAGCAGTACTGAAGCTTATATACGGTAAGCCTCCTATACTCCAATGTCACAAAGTCTGCCGGTGGTCTATAAACTACAGCTTGCTGTATGACTAGAGAACAGACCGGCACAACTTGGCGATAGTTAGGGACCGAAATTGCAATAGGCTAAACTTCTTCAGGCCATAGGTTTTAAGCGGCTCACTTTCCAAGTAATGGTAGAATCAATGATTAAACTATTTTGCAGTAGTTTACGATTAAACTATATTTCTTTCTATTACCCATTTTACACAGTAACCCCCAAATTTTTATTTTTCATAACATTTCCAAGCAGCTGCTCACACAAAGAGAAATCCGGAATGGAGTGGCTGATCTTGGAGAAAGCCGAAAAAACTCAGAACAGAATCTGATCAGCACTTCCCAAAAAAATTGAAACAAAATGTCACAAGTGCATCTGACTTGACCGCAAAAAATGGAACAGCACTCTACATACACTCAGACAGTTAATCAATTAATATATGAACTATTTCAAAATGCACTTTTGTTCTTTTTTGGATACATGAAAACCTAAGGTTTTTAGCACACATTTTTTATCAAAACTGTGAGGGCCCATCCACCAATGGGCAAGGTGACCTAAGCTCAGATGGGGGCCTACAATAGACTACAATTCTCACCTTGATTGGTATCCTTCCAGGCCTCCAGAGTGGCTGCCCCCATTTTGGTTGTGCACTCCACCCATTCATATAGGCTGTTCTTAATTAGATGAGAGTATAGCTGGGACCTTCATTCGCTGAGAATTCTAGTCTAGTGTGGACCCCATCTGAACTGAGATCACTTTGTCATTGGTGGATGGGCCCTCACAGTTTTGAACAAAAATGTGCACTAAGGGCCACATGTATTAAAACTGTCTAGGTCTAAAACTGTTTGTTGCCCATAGCAACCAATCAGAGCGCCCATTTCATATAGTGCTCTGGAAAAATGAGGGGTGCACTGATTGGTTGTTATGGGCAACAAAGTGAGTTTTAGACCTAGACCGTTTTCACACATGTGGCCCTAAGAGCCTAAGATATTCATGTATCCTAAAGTTGCAGAAATGCACTTTAAATCAGTTCATATATTCATTGTTGAAAAAGGTTTTCTCACTACAAAGATTAGCTTTCAACATGTAGGAACAGGTAACTGAAGACTTTTTCTAAATATGTTGGTCTTTTGATTTTACCTTGGTCAGGAGATGAGAGATTTTATCTGCTTGGAGTGTACACAGTTTTCTATGGTTACCACCATATCTTCCATCCTGATTAAACGGAGAGTAGGGAGTGATGTGACCATGCTGAGAGCTCTCACTCAGAGAAAACTCATTGGGACACAATTTATCATGGCAGTTGTTCCAGAATTCTTTCACAGTTTGCACCAAAAATGTTGTACCTGCTTTACACACAATTTATTATGTGTTTAGACAGTTCCGCACCTTGTCTGAGAAAGGGGTGTGACCTTGGCAAAATGAGTGTGTCCTAGCGTATGATGCCATGCACCAAAAATGTGCCACAATTTTGCCATAGTTCGTGGCATAAAAGTTAGCCAACTTAAAAGTGGTACAAAGTCAGACTAGACAGTTTTAACCTGCCCCAGATTTATTAACACTTTGATAAATGTGTCACATTGTAAGACTGTCTAGTCTAACTTAAAACTGTCTTACAGTTAGACACTATATCAATAAATCTACCCCTTTATCTCTAACAAGCTTAGCATTTGTTTACAGATAAGCATTTTTTTTACTCCTCACAGCACATGTAGCTTTGTTTACTTAAGATGTGATCTCCTTCACTTATGTCTTTGTAATGTCGCAGCTAGTTACAGATGAGCTAAGTATGCTAGTAACTGCTATAAAACCACCCATAGCCTGACCAGTCAGTGAGTCTGAAGCTGCCTGTGACTTTGTGAAACTGCATGGTGAGAAAAACTTAGCATCTGCGGATTGCTGCTGATCCGTTATTGCGTGTTTGATCCTAGAGAGAGTGCCAGGCACTCAAGTAATTTAAGGAGCAGTGTGCTTCTTGTCTGCCTCTTCTCCTCCCTCTTCCCCCCCTCCCCTCAGCACACAGACAGCTCTCCTCCATAGCTTCTATACAGCAGGGGGAAGGCGAGGGGGTTTGCTGCCAGAGTTAACCCTGTGTGTGCCTGCCTAGGTCTGCTGCAGGCTGCTGGATCAGCTGCGCTGTCAGCTCCACGGAGACAGGAGAGGGCTGATCTATGAGTGTGGAGAGGTCTGTGAAGCTGTGTATGCTAATAGCAGAGCAGAGGGGATGCAAGTGTTCCTATACCCCCTGCTTAGCATACAAATCTCCATCTCAAGCAACAACAAACAAACCCTGTCAGAACAGACACAGGGCAGCTGTGAAGTGAGTTACTATAATCACAATGTGTCACTAATACAGCAGAGCATGAACCGTTCACATGCCTCCCTGATCTGTTCTATTAGTATAGTCAGAGCTCCACAGACACATCATGATTATAGTAACACACAGGGTCACTGCTGTCACATCTACTGACTACAGATCAGCCTCATCTCTGCTCTCCTCAATCTGTGTAGAGAGCAGGAGGGAGCAGGCACACACAGGGTTAATCCAGCTACACAGACACAGAAGCCAGAGCCCTCCCTCCACTACAGAAGCATACTGTGCTGAAGGGGCTCTGTGCTCCAACCTGTATTCAGAGGCTGATGAGTCATCAGCACTGACAGCCAGTGAGATTAAGATCAACAGGTCGGCTGCTATAAGGATTTCAGGAGCTGATGCACTACTACTAACAGGGATAACTCAAAATCAGTAGGACATTTGTAATGAACATATATTGCAAAGCTGCTTGTTTTTTAAAGATCTTTTAATTAAAACCCAATCATTGTAGCGAGACAACCCCTTTAAGGAACATTTTATATTTGGGAAATGTTGTTGCCCAGTTCCCTAATATGTTCTTTAACGGTGAATAATTTTCTCATGATAGTTGTGATATTGCATGGTCTTTGGGCAGAAGTTCAGACTGGATTATAGGTACGTGCACCCCTTTGAGGCACAGAATGGTGTAACATTAAACGTCTTATTGATAATCGGACATTATTATTACAGTGACACTATATACGCAGGATTGCAATACAGTGATGCATTAATCAATTTACCGGCTACATTTTCCATGCAGGGCTCTTACTAAAGGCTGCAGATGTGTGGAGCTGGATTGCTGGGATGGACCAAATGGAGAACCCATTATTTATCATGGCTACACCCTCACTTCCAAGATCCTCTTCAAAGACGTCATAAAAACTATAAAGAACTATGCGTTTAAAGTAAGTGAGCAGTCCTGAAATCTCACTGAAACCCTTGTGGCATAGTGTGTAGGAAAAACATCTCAGGTTGCTTCTACATTAAATAATTTCTGAAGAAATTGGCAAGAAGCTGACTTTGCATAGGTTTGTCAATATCCCAAAACAATGATCGAGTTGTATACATAAATTTGGAAGGACATTTCTGAATTTTTGTAGTGATTTTCCTTAGGTTTTGAGAAAAATATTTTTAGATATTTTTCTCAGCTTCCTTTTTTTTATCTATCTAGATAGATAGATAAAGAAGGAAGCTGGGAAGAAACATCTAATAAAATATATATATATATATATATATATATAATATATTTTATATATATATATATATATATATATATATATATATATATATAGTGATCATAACCTTCTTTCTAGATTATTACAGTAACCTCTAAAATTATAGTGGCCTCAGGATGCAATATTTTCAACATACAATGATCTTTCCTGGGATATTGTATTTTATAACCACACTCACCATACAACGACCCAGACACTGCTGATCTGCAGAACATGGGATTGACTGGAAGATCCAACCAATTATCATTAACATTCTACTTGTAAAGCTCCTATATTAGTGCAGTGCATCTAGTAATTTGCGGTGTAGTAGCGCCTCTCTACAGTACAGTGCGGTACTGCATGTCCTGTACTACTCTTTACATGCCAGGATGAGCGACTTCTTTAGCCGGCAGATGAGAGCCCCATTTTCTTTTTTTCTGGCATATTGTGCATAAAGTCCATGTCCCAAAGAAACTCGTGTCCTCGAAATGGCTCTGGTGTTATGTGTACGGACGTGATTTGTTTCTCTTCGTTAATTGGTTGACTTTCTTTATTCTTAATTATACTGTGTGGTGAGTGACATTTTGGGGTTGTGAAACCAATTAATATTATGCAGGACTTGTGACCTAATTTTTAACTGTGAAGGGGTCAGAAGACATATTTGACCACAGCACAATAGAACATCTCACATGATTTATATATTGCCGAAGAGAGACCACTAGCAGAGAGTTGTAGACCGTACATGTCCTCATGTAACCCTTGTAAAAATGCTACTACCTGAGTAGTCACGTGACAAAGATTTCGGATCTAACTATATGGGGGAAGTGGGCTTCATCTGAACGTTTGTATCCTTCTTAAAATGTTGAGGTGCCCATACACATTAGATTTTAGTCGCCAGGACTGGCCAATTATCTAATGTGTTATGGGGGGTCCATATGCCTACTGAAAATACCTCCGCTCTTGGTGCATGCATACTCAGGAGTCGATAGAAATGCATTGTATTGCTATCTAAAGCAGGGGCTAAATGGGTCAAACATAGGAAATATTTTGCAGATAACAGGCTCAAATTTGTTACACTGCATAATTATCGCTTAGGTTGTTACGCTTGCAGCAATATCGAATGTGTGTACTTTTTAAAAAAATTTTGCGTGATGAGTATTTAAAATAGTGTGTGTTTTGTGCTTTAGTTAATCTTTTTTCATTTACTTTTTACTACTTTTTATTTATTTATTTTTTTACTTGTCCCAATATGGGAGTGGAATAAGTGATCGCTTCTCTGCTGTTATGGTACATTGCGGTACATGATGTTATTGCAGTGTATTATTCCAGCTGTTAGTCTATAAGACCCTGCCTCTGGGCAGGGCCTGGGAGGCCTACTTCATATCCAGACCAGAGGCTATCATTAAAGGGGTTGTCTCACTACAAGGATTGCTTTTCATGTTAAAGATCTTGCAATAACAAGTCACTTTGCAATATTTGTCTATTAACAGTGTCCTACCTATTCCTAGATATCCCCTCTTGTATGGGCTGCATTAGCTCCTCAGGTCGTTATAGCTACAGACCTCTTCAATCTCTCCTCATTGGCTGCCAGCAATGGTTGCTATAGCTACAGACCTGGAGTCCTCAGCAGGCCAGTAGAAGCTAGTAAACACACCCCTGAGTTCAAAAATTAAACTGAGAAAACAGGGCTGAGGTAAGATGAATCGAGGTAGTGAGACAACCCCTTTAAGTCTCTGGCTGTTATGGTAACTATCAACATCCCACAATTGCACAGCAAGATGCTGATGGAGGACAGAGGGAATCCCTTATCTGGCATTTAAAGGGTTAAAAGGCTTTGCTGCCCCAAGGGCCACAGATGACCGCTTCAGGCGCAGCTTTCAGCCCTCGTGTTTGAAACCTCGCATTTTAAGTGTATGGGCATCTTTACCTTAGGCCCAGAACTGATACCTTGGACTAGGACAAATGTTTGCTGTCATCTTACCTGTTAAACATTTGAATTATTTTGCAAGGGACTATAGACAAAACCTTTATACTTGGATTCACTGACCAACTGTATATTTTCTTTCAAAGACATCTCCTTATCCTGTGATCATTTCGCTGGAAAATCACTGCTCCCCGGATCAGCAGAAAACGATGGCCAAGCACATGAAGGTCATACTTGGAGATATGCTTCTCACTGTGCCAGTTGAAGGAAAAATGAAGGATTTTCCATCTCCAGAGGTTAGACCGTGCTTGTTGATCCCATAGTTACTAGCACATCTTCATCACAAGATGAGATAAATTGTTAATTGATGCAAACATAACCAGGGGGAGAACGAGCTGGGAGTGAGTTTTTTTTAGTCTTTGAAAAAGCAAATAAACTTGAAGTTACATAGTTTGTAAGACCGAAAAAAGACACCCATCCAGTTCAGTGTTGATCCAGAGTACGGCCAAAAAAACATCAGGTAGAAACCGATCGTCCTTATTTTAGGGGAAAAATTCCATCCCGACTGCAATCTGGCAAACAGAATAAATCCCTGGATCAATGACCCTTCTCCAGAATCCTAATCATTATAACTTGTTATATTATTACACTCTAGAAATCCATTCAGCTGCTTTTTGGATTCTGTTAGTGAATTCACCATGACCAGTTCCTCTGACAGAGCGTTCCACAGTCTCACCGCTCTTACAGTAAAGAATCCGTTTTTGACGTAGAGGAGAGGGTTCCCAAACTCCAGTCCTCACGCCCCACCAACAGGTTATGCTTTCAGGATTTCCCACAGAATGCACGGACAATAATTAGGTCACCTGTGCAGCATAATTAAATCACTTGTGCACTGCTAAGGAAAAAAAAAACAGAAACATGGCCATACTCACTGCTAGAAAAGCTGAGATGAGACTGAACACAGCACAGAGGCAACACGGGCCCCCATGCTATTAAAGAAAAATACCTAGGTGCAGCTGATGGGTGGTAACCCATACATCTCTCCACTAGGTTGACAGAAAGCTGCACCTTAAATTGACATTTATTCACATAGCATGCAAAAAAGCCACAATACTATACGTTGGGAGACTATACAGATGCAAAAATACCCGTAAGACAGCCGCTCGCACACCTTCCATGCATGAGGGGGGCGGCTGCTGGTATTCTACTTGCATCCAGTCCCCAGTACTGTTGGGCAAAAAAAAACTATTTTCACATACTGGAAAAATATCAAATATGAGGTATTGGTTAACATAATGGCCACTATATTGTAAGCCTGTAAGCCCCTTCACGGCTCCTCATCTATTGCACTGCTAAGGAAAGCCAGAAAACAGGACCTGTTGGTGGGGCGTGAGGACTGGAGTTTGGGAACCCCTGACGTAGAGGATGCCCCCTTGTTCTAGATACAGTCAGGTAAAGTATTTTTTTAATAATAATGTGGGTGTAATAATAAAAGTGAAGCTTAATTTCACAAAAAACAGTAATCTATTGGCTTTGCATTCATTTATTAATTCAACAAGTACACCATTTCACATACTCCATACTTTACGTTGGGTGTCCTTACTTTCTCCCTTGAATATATGCTTTTATAGTAATAGGCTTTCCCTCACTGCTCAGCCTTTTTTATAGTCTTCCCTTGTTATAGCAGAAGTCGTCTCACAATGTATTGACTTCCCAGTGAACCTGTGGTGAACTTGTGCTTCACACAGCAGTGAATCTGAAGTAAAAGAGCTGCATAGGGAGAGAGCATCAGGCTTGACCAATGATGAGATAGGAGACTTGTCTCAGACTACCTCATACTTCCTACAACCAGTCTAGCTACACTACGGTCACAGCTTCAGCCTAGTAGATATGAGCTAAAAGGCATATCATTTTGTTGGTCATAAATGAAAAGTCACTTTAAACTTTGTCCCATTTTTGTCAGCAACTAAAAGGGAAAATCCTTGTGAAAGGTAAGAAGCTCAACTCCTTGGAAGACAGCACAAAGGAAACGGACAGCAGCATCACTGAGACTGATGATGTATCTGATGAGGATGAAGCTGCAGAAATGGACGATGAGGCTGTCAAGTCTAATGTTCGTGCCAAGAAAGGAACGGTAGGCAGTGTACACTTGAAGGAAAAAAATATATGTACGCACAGTACTGGGCAAGAAAAGTGTGAAACAATCCTTGCAAAGTGAGAATGCTTCCAATAATAGAAGTGTTAATATTTTAAATCAATTAACAAAATACAGAATGAATGAACAATCAATATTTGATGTGGCCGTCTGCGTCAGTTCTCCTAGATCAGGGGTCTTCAAACTGCGGCCCTCCAGCTGTTGGGAAACTACAACTCCCATCATGGCCACTGTTAGAGATTATACAAATGATGATGGGAGTTGTAGTTTCCCAACAGCTGGAGGGCCACAGTTTGAAGACCCCTGTCCTAGATACTTGTACACAGTTTTTGAAGGGACTCGGCATGGAGGTTGTTCCAAACATTTTGGAGACGTAACCACAGATCTTCTATTGATGGAGCTGCTCAGATCTTTCTGTCCCTTTTATATAATCCTAGATAAACTGTATGATGTTGAGATCAGGGCTCTGCTGGGGCCATATTATCATTTCCAGGACTCCTTGTTCTTCTTCGTTCCAAATGACATTGGTTGTCTGTTTGGAGTCATTGTCCTGCTGCAGAAGCAAACTATTAAAGTGGTTTTGCCACTTGGCAGAATCCCTCCCTGTGGCCTATTTGCAGCTCAGTATAGGCCACAGGTGTCAAACTGCGGCCCTCCAGCTGTTGGGAAACTACAACTCCCATCATGCCCACTGTTATAGATTATACAAATGATGATGGGAGTTGTAGTTTCCCAACAGCTGGGCGGCCACAGTTTGACACCCCTGGTATAGGCCATCCTCAGAGAACCTGAAGATGACTGTGCTTGTGCAGTTCTCCCCTTTGTTTTCTATGGCAGTCCAAACATAGCTGAGCAAGTGTGCTTTTGGAACTTCAAAATCACAATAGTCTGCCGTATTAAAACTTGTAACAAATCTTTTTAAGTATTGCCCAGGTGTAGCCTCAATCAAGGAAAGTCCTTATCTTCCCCTTTCAGCTCACGAACAAACCATACTTGAGGCATATATTTCAATGTGCAATATATCGCTTACTTGTGCGTATAGACGTATACTGTATAACTTGATGCCTGATGAAGGTGAAATGTGTGTTCCGAAACGTCGCTCACTGGGTAGCGTGGAGTGTGGACGTGCTTCTGTCCACTCCTGGCTGGATCTGCTATGATTTATCTTTAAGCTGGATCAGCTAAGTATTGTCCATTAGTCTTATTGTATGTACGATTAGAGATTGTATCCGGACTGTATTGTCTAAAAGTTATACAGTATACGTCTATACGCACAAGTAAACGATATATTGCACATTGAAATATATGCCTCAAGTATGGTTTGTTCGTGTGCTTTTGGAACTCCCATAGACTAGGGAGGGCTGCCCAGGCACGGCCATCTTCCCATTTGCTGAGACTAGTCATAGCGAGCTGCAAGTAAGTCTCAAAAGGGGATTTTGCCAAGTGGAAAAACACTTTTTTTTTTTTTTTTTTTACCACATTGTGTTTATTAAAATTTCCAAAAATAAACAGTTTACATTTATTTTTATGTAGAAGAAACAGTGTACTTACTGCATCACATGAGGCACGAAACAAAGTTGTTACATGCAATAAATATAGCATTACTCAAACCAACATGATAGGCATTGTCAAAATATAATCTGTCCTTTTATGAAAATAACCAAAAACTATCCCACTCCCCCCCCCCCCCTGCAACTAATAACAAAGAATTTGACCAAGAAAAATATGAAAAATAAATTGACCTAATTTAGAAGGTAGAATTGATTGAATTGAATTACATTTACTTCTATTGGCCTTGTAAACATCATGTTAGCAATCACAGATCAATTGGCCGATCTCCTAGAAGTATTCTCTCCTGATACCATGTCGTGCGTGTGAAGCAATCATTTATAAGTTTACCAATATGGATCGGCAGAATTGCAATGAAACTTTCCCATAGAGAAAAGTACATTTCAACTTCATCTTCCTCATGAACGTGGACTCCACACAGTCCATTTTCATCAAGAAAGTCAATTTCTCTAGAAATAATTTGATGGGACTAGGTTGGGGATTTGTGCAAAGATAGCCAGCTTTAACCTGTTAGTGATTCATGAACAGAAGCTCATCCCAAAGGATGGCAGTAGCAATACATGAACAGTGGTAGATTTCCAGCAATACCCAAACTTCATTTATTCATCATACGCGTTTCGGGCAGCAACTATATGTCCTTACTCATAGGTCTATATAAAGGAAGAAAAATGTAAGGGAGATGGCGCTCTATATGAAAGTACGTCTGGTAGTAGTTTAAAAAGCAATAAAAATTTTTCGGGTGTCACCTGATGGCGTTGTGCGAGTACTAAAGAGGCACAACGCTCATAAAAACATGGTTGGCTGTAATAAGCCCCAGAGACAGCAGCCGCGTAGTCCTGGATCCCTCGTGTCTGGCGACCTCGGGCAACGGTAGTATTATTGGGAGCTAACTTTCTCCATATTTAGAACGCCCGCTCCTTCTATCGCTAAGGCATTGGAGGTTTTCGCACATATTAAAGGATTATCACTATTTTTATTTCACGATATTTGGCCTCCTTTTGGGAATATTATTTTCTGTCTCAAAGATTGGTTCATTTTTTGTATTTGGGATCTGCGATTGGCCCAATTGTCTTCTAAAGCACATCACTCGCGTTTTTTACTTTGTATTCCCGAGTTGCCAATGTCACATCATTTATTCTGGATTCATTATTATTTACTAGCTAGTTGCGTGTCCACTCGCTTCCCCTTCTTGGTGGTGCACGCAACCCGGGTTTCTGCACATTTGAAAAGGCCTTTTTTTTTTTTTTTCTCCAACCTATTTATTTCAGACGCTTTTGCTCCAAATGTTCGGAGGCAGCTTTTTTTTTTTTTTTTTCTCTTTTTTTTGAGTAGTTTTATTTTCCCCTTATAAACTCACCAGTCATCTTCTTTGAAACGATCCTCTTCCCATGGTTAAAACCTATTACATTGAACAAAAATAGCAATCGAGTAGCTCTATCTTTTATTTGGGCAGGTTGAATCTCCCGCTACTTCTTCTCCACCAATGAGGTTCATTCTTAATCATGGTCCTCAGTTTTAAATGTTTTTATAGGTTCTCCTTACAACTTTTACCTTTCTTAAAAAGAATTGTAATTGGTTAGAATATATTAACTAATCATGTGCTGTGTTTTTTAGTATATAAATTATGACCATTTCTCTTTTATTGAAATGTGATTTTTATAGCATCTGAGGAAGTGCTTGCAGCACGAAACGCGTTATGCTAACTGTAATATTAATGGAATAAAATCAACATTTTATCCTATGTTGCCACCGCACGAGGATTTATTTTAGTAGACGAGCGCCCGGTCCTGTATTTTTTATTTTCTGCTGTTATACTTACTCATAGGTCACTATAGTTGCTGCCTGAAACGCGCAAGCGAAAGCTTGTCTTCATGTCTCTATTTTTGTACCACTGCTGCTACTGCTTATTTTTGGTGAGTGTAATCATTTTTAAAATGCCCCAATAAATGTGGAGGATTTTTAAATGAAGTTTGGGTATTGCCATGCTGGAAATCTACCACTGTTCATGTATGAGGTTGGGGATGTATCTGTGTGTGCAATATAGACTTTATGCCTGCGGCAGCAATAAAGTGTAGTAACTTACATATTCCTGGTGAACACCGTTAAAGGGGTTGTCTCACTACATTGATTCGTCCTTTTCTCTTGGTTTCACTTTTAATTCAGGGGCGTGTTTACTGACTTCTACTAGGCTGCAGTAGAAGCCAGGTCTGTAGCTATAGCAACCAGTGCTGGCAGCCTATCAGGAGAGATCAAACAGGTCTGTAACTATAGCAACCCAAGGAGCCGATGCAGCCCATACAAGATACAGTTTAATTTTTTAATTCAGGGGCATGTTTACTGCCTACTTCTGGCCTGCAGTGACGAGCTGCTGAGGACACCAGGTCTGTAGCTATAGCAACCAGTACTGGCAGCCTATCAGGAGAGATTAAACAGGTCTGTAGCTATAGCAACCTGAGGAGCTGATGCAGCCCATACAAGAGGACACTGTTAATGGACACATATTGCAAAGTGAATTGTTTTTGCAAGGTCCTTAACATAAAAAAACAATCCTTGAAGTGAGACAACCCCTTTAAGTCTCAGCAGCTAAATATCCAAAGACAGCCCATGTAGGGTTTAATGGGGAAATCCTTTCTATATTTAAGAACATTTTTACTTTGCAGCATTTGTTCCAAACCTTACAGTACTGTATATGTATTCAACATTAAATTTAAAATACCAAATAGTAAGTAGTTTCTTCTACATATTTGACCCGAGTTGTTTTCTAGGTTGCAACCATGAAACTTGCCAAGGAACTTTCTGATACAGTGATATACTGTAAGAGTGTGCACTTCCGTGGCTTTGACTATGCAGCAGAGCATCAGTCCTTCTATGAGATGTCCTCACTCACTGAGAGTAAAGCTCTGAAGCTCGCCAATGAGTCAGGTAAGACAGGAGATGCAAATCTATTTACCCAGGTGTTAACTTTGACACATTTGGATTGATCACCTTGCATAAATCTTATGGACCATGTGATAGGTTTTCATTAAATTTGGCAGCAATATAGTCCTGCTTTGCAGCTGGATTTTGCTGTGTGTTTCAGCAAATCACAGTGTAGGTCACAGGACCCAATGGCAGCAGATAGAAATCCTTTATTCAGCTGCAGGTAAACAAAATTACTGGCACTACTACCCTGTTTCCCCGAAAATAAGACATCCCCGAAAATAAGGCATAGTTTATTTTTTTTTTTTTTATGCAATTCAGAGTTTGGCTGCTTATGCTGAGTTGTGATGAAATAAACTACAGTATATTCATACATATTAAATGTTTTGTTCAACAATAAATGTGAATTCTTGTTCATAGAAAAAAAAAAAACATCCCCTAAAAATAAGTCTTAGCTCGTCTTTAGGACTAAATATTAATATAAAACACGGTCTTATTTTTGGGGAAACAGGGTATGCCTATGGACAATTTCTAATAAACTAAAGGAAAAATAACAGAATGGTCCCTTTAACCCCTTAAGGACCCTGGACGTATGAGTACACCCCAGGGTCCATAAGGGGCTTTGCACTGGGATTGCTCCGCAAACACACACACACACACCCCCCCCTAACAACCGGCCGTTACAGCGCGAACGGGCAGCGTCGCCCGCCCGCGCTGTTTAACCCGTCAGACACCGCGGCAAAGGTGACCGCGGCGTCTAAATGAATGACGATCGGTGCCGTGCACCGTCGTCAGGGTGATCGGCACCGTCGCAGCAATATCTGCAACTCGATCCGCCCACGGGACATGGCAGTGGGGAGCCTTTGGGGAAGGCTCCTGTCACTTCCATGTCCTGGTTTGCCCCACTTCTGTCCACAGACAGGAAGTGGGGGAAACCGCCATCTTTGTACAGTCTAATGGGATTGCCTATGCAATGCATTAGACTGTATTACAATCGCGCCACCTAGTGGTCAAGTACCATAGGTGGCCTCAAGTTAAAGTAAAAAAAAAAAAAGTTTTACAGTACAAAAAAAAAGTATAAAAGTTCAAATCACCCCCCTTTCCCATTTTACAAATAAAAACAATAAAATAATAAAAAAGTTACACATATTTGGTATCGCAGCGTCCGAAAAAGTCCGATCTATAAAAATATAACATCATTTATCCCATGCGCTGAACACCATAGAAGAAAAAAAATTCCAAACGCCAAAATTGCGTTTTTTTGATCATTTTATGTCACTTAAAAAATGGAATAAAAGTGATAAAAAGTCACATCCATGCTAAACTGCTAGCGATAAAAAGTGCACTTCAGCCCGCAAAAGATGCACTCTCACTGACGTCTGTAGGTGTTAGTACAAAAAAGTTATTGGTCACACAAACTGGCGCCGTGGCGCAAATTTCAAAAATAGAAAAAGTTTGGAATTTTTTTACGGTACCAAAACATAACGGAAACCCTACATATTTGGTATTGCCGGATGTTTATCAACCTGTAGAATACAGAAAACACATTGCATTGACCGAAAATTGAACGCCATAAAAGCAAAACCCCCGCAAACATTGCGCAAGTACGTATTTTTTCACATTTTGCACCACTTAGAATTATTTAACGGTTTCGCAATATATTCTATAGTATAGTGAATAACACCATTAGGAAGTACATCTTGTCCCGCAAAATAAAAGCCCTCGTGCCTATGTAGGTGGAAAAATAAAAAAGTTATGGCTCTGGGAAGGCGAGGAGGGAAAAACGAAAGTGTCACCCAAAAAAAACCCGGGTCCTTAAGGGGTTAAAGTCTGCATTTTTTGGCATTTAAAATAAGGCAATTGCAGATCCTTCTAATCTAGTGTATTTTGTTCCTCTTTCTCTTCTAGGAAACAGTTTTATTCGCCATAACTGCAGGCAGCTGACCAGAATTTACCCTGATGGGATGAGAACAGACTCCTCCAACTACAATCCTGTAGACATGTGGAATGTGGGCTGTCAGATAGGTGGGTGCATCCTGGTGACACTAATGCACTATAAGGGCTTGTTCACACGGCATTTTTGGATCCGTGTTGGATGCAGTAGGATCGCACCCTATCGTTTATAATAGGGCTCCTGCTGTTCACTCGTGTGAACGCCAATGCAGGTTTCATATTAAAAGCAATGTAAATCACATTGTTATTTGTTAGCTGCGTGTTAGGGCCGTTTGGCGTCCGACAGACGGATCCAAACACGCATCTAAAAGCGTATGTTCACATGGACCCAACACACCGTGTGAACATACCCTTATTTCTGACCAGTTCTCTACGATTGGAAACCTGTATTAATACACATTTCTGTGACATATGAAACTTGACAAAAAGGTGACCTAGTCATTGCCTGGGATCCCAATTGCCCTCAAGAATGAGGAAATCTCGTTCTCAATACTTTTTAATTTGGGCAAGTGAGTCATTGCATCGTCCTCTCCAGGTAATACAGGTAACAGAACCACCTAACTCTCTAGTCAGTCCCACACTTTCACTGTGGGTTTTGTTTTTTTTTTCCCTTTAACCCCCCTCAACCCACCCGATGTAGGACATCTGGTGGTTTTTAAAGAATGTGTAAAGGATCACAGGCGACCCTTTTTTCCCCAAGCCCCGGGTGTTAGGGCTAATTGCAGCAACACCCAACTCTTGGGGTGCTTTCACAGGGGCTTTTTTTGATGCTTTTTTGTCGGGGAAAGGGCACGAAATTTAAAATGATATCTGTTGCCAAAAAAAACGCATCCAAAAAAACACACCAAAAAACCACCGTGTGAAAGCACCCTTACAGTGGGGGGGGAGCAACGCCACCTGCCCGTGCTGTTTAACCCTTTGGATGCCGTGGGAAAGATGGCTGTGGTGTCTAAATGAATGAAGAAAAGTGCCCGCTGGGCTAACATGGCGCTGGGAGCCTTGTGAAGGTTCCCGACGCTGCCATGTTCTCGTTTGCCCCACTTCCGGCCTGAGACAGGAAGTGGGTAAGCCCCCCTTTTGGTAAAAAGCCTAATGCATTGTCTATCAATGCTTGGGCGTATTAACGATCGCCCCCCGTACTGGTGAAGCCCCATAGGGGACTCAGTTTAAAAGTTAAAAAAATAAAAATTTTTAAAATGAAAAAAAAAAAAAAAAGTTTTAAAAAGTTCAATCACCCCCCTTGACCATTTAAAAAAACAAAAAAATAAAAAATTTAACATATTGTATTGCCGCGCCCAAAAAAGTCCGTTTAATAAAAAATAACATAATTTACCCCGTCGCTGAACATCGTAGAAGAAACAAAATTCCAGACCCCAAAAAATGCCCCCCCACTGATAACTAGATGTTAGTACAAAAAAGTTATTGGTCGCCAAAATGCCCCACGGCGAAAATTTAAATATAAAAAATGTTTGGAATTTTTTAAACGCCACCAAAAAAAAACAAAAAACCCATATGTTTGGCATTCCCGGGATGGTTAAACCCTGTAGAATAAGATAACATACTTTTTTTGAAGATTGAACACCGCAAAAAAAAAACCCCCGAAACTACGCAAGAAAATTTTTTTTCAAAATTTTGCCCCACTTAGAATTTTTTTGCCTTTTCTCCAGTATACTATGGAAAAGGAATAACCCCGTAAAGTACTTTTTCCCCGAAAAAAAAAACCTCTTCTATGTAGGGGGAAAAATAAAAAGTAGGGTTTTGGGAAGGCAAGGAGGGAAAAAAAAAGAAGAGTAAAAGTTTTTTTTTTTTTTTTTTTTTTTAAAGGGTTGTTAACCCATAGAAATTTTGTCTGAAAATTGTGGGTCCACCTCTGGGGTCTGCCTTTTCCTGGAGTGGGCCTCCCAAAACTTATTGCACAAAAGGAGAGCTTGTTGTGGTCTTTAAAGGGGTTATTATTGAAAAAAAAAGAGCAGGGGATGCTGCATTTTTGGGAGGACACATAAGAGTTAATATTTCCTAATTGCTTTATTAATATTTTTGTAGGTCTTATTTAGGGGGTTAAAGATCGGAAATGGGGAAAAAAACTACGGTTTTACCTAATTTTTTATGCTCTATTTTAAGACCTTTTTTAAAAAGAATAATAATTTACCCCCAGAAATTACCCTATATACTGAGATAAGCCCATTTTTCAGCACAAAAAATGGCGAAAAATCCCCCCTCGGCTTTTAAAACCCAGTCACTTCGGTGTCGGGCGCTGCGATGGCCGGCGCCGACAGGGGGCGCTTTAGTTAATGCGGGTCCTCAGGAGCGCATATAATGATCGCCCAAAACCGCCACAGTGTCCGTGCGCTGCGGGGGCCCGTGCCTGTCAGCTATCTCTTCCCCGAGGACCCCCGGAGCGCAGCAGGAAAGAAAAAACCCACGCGGGGCAGAGAGAAGCGCTCCGTGCCCGCAGTGGACTCCGGGCGGCCGCACACTCCGGCTGTCTGGGTTTCCGGACAGGCAGCGTGTGTCATCACGCTGCGTGCGCGGGCCCGATGACACACCCCCTGTCCCCCAGAAGACCTGGGGCGCGGCAGGGGCCGGACCCCCCGCGCAGGAAGGCTGACCGAGGGAGACAGACACGGGGAACCAGGTAATGTTTATTTTTGTTTTAAAAAACCCGCCTATACCCCAGAGCCTCCTAGTGGGGCCTATACCTGGCTATAACGACCTTATCTACCTAAAACCTGCCTATAACCTACCAGGGGGACTTACCTGCCTATAACCTACCTAGGGGGCTATACCTGCCTATACCCTCCCTAGGGGGACTATACCTGCCTATAACCTACCTAGGGGGACTATACCTGCCTATAACCTACTATACCTACCTATACCTGCCTATAACCTACCTAGGGGACTATACCTGCCTATAACCTACCTAGGGGGGACCAATACCTGCCTATAACCTACCTTGGGGTATTTACCTGCCTATAACCTACCTAGGGGGACTATACCTGCCAAAAACCTACTAGGGGGACTATACCTCCCCATAACCTACCTAGGGGGACTATGCCTGCCATAACCTAACCTAGGGGTCTATCCCTGCCTATAACCTACCTAGGGGGACTATAACCTGCCTTAAACCAAACCTTTAAAAGGGGGACTATACCTGCCTATAACCTACCTAGGTGTGGCCCTATACTTCCTATAACGAACCTATACCTGCCTAAAACCCTTCTAGTGGGCCCTTACCTGCTAACGAAACCTATCCCTTTCCTATAATTTGGGCTAGTTGGACTATACCTGCCTATAACTTGCCTATGGGGGCAATTACCCAACCTTGCTCTATAACCCCTATACATGCCTATAACCTGCCTATATCTGCCTATGGGGGATATTAAACTGCCTATACTTGCCTATAACCTGCCTATGGGGTACATTAAACTGCCTATACCTGCCTATGTAAGTTAATTGGTATCTCTTTTAATTATAAAATTCATAAGTAGCCGCTGCGTTTTCCACCCTAGGCTTATACTCGAGTCAATAAGCTTTCCCGTTTTTTTGTGTCAATATTAGTTGCCTCGGCTTATAATCGGGTCGGCTTATACTCGTGTGTATACGGTACTCCTCTATTCCTTCTCTGTCTAACTATGTAAATACAGGTATATTGTGTAACATATGACATGTGCTATAGCACCCAAGAACAAAAACTCCTTCGTTATAAATATATCTTCCCCACCTTCGCCTCTGGACATAGTGATGATGCAGGTGCAGAAATGTTTTAGTATAGGCGCATTAGGAGATATGACTGGGGACTATTTTCTGTTTGGAGTAACTTGTAAATTGTGCACGACATAAATGTATTTATGCCCGATTATCTGCCATTCGTCCAAAATGCATTTGTCTAATGCATGAGTTGGTGTGTGTGTGTGTTCGGAGATGTGTGTATTTTTTTGGGGTGGTGGGAGGAGGGGGACACTTTTTCACTTTTTATTTTGCTTTATTTGTTAGTTAAACCCTTTTTTTTTTTTTTTTTACTGTGAAGGCACAGTTTTTGTGGGGAACACATTGGGAGCAAACTGTCTAGCAGTAGGACTGCTGCTCATAGCACCCAATCACCGCTTAGCTGTCATTTTATATAGTGCTCCGGAAAAATAAAAACTGTGCTGTGATTGGTTGCTATTGGCAACAAAGACCGTCTTACTGCTAGACAGTTTTCATACATAGGGCCCATTAAGTTTATGTTCTTTGCTGCCCTCACATAGGAACATTGATAACAGTCCTCAGACAGCAGATTAGATCCCTGTTACCAGTAAACTGTATACACAAATGGGCAGAGAAGTTGCAGATGGCATCTTCTCTGCTTGCCTTTAAAGGGGTTGTCTCACTACATCCATTCATCTTACCTCAGTCCTGTTTTCTCCGTTTCATTTTTTAATTCAGTGTCAGGTTTACTGGCTACTACTGACCTGCAGTGACGAGCTGCTGAAGACATCGGGTCTGTAGCTATAGCGTCCAGCACAGGCAGCCTATCGGGAGAATTGGTAAAGATGGGGATAATGGCCTGAGGAAGGCACCCGTGTGGTGTCAGTGTGTAGCCTGATATAAACTGCATTCAACTGGATACACGCTCTGTCTTTCATTAAGCTATGCCCGGATTTTCCTTGTTTTTTCTCTTGATGTAACGGTACAGGATCAGGCTGTCCGGTCAAAGACGGCGTGAAAATCAACAGACTACTGGGGACTATGTCATTAGCATGTTAACTTACCTACCCTGAGCCGTATGGGGGTTAACCTGAAACTGAAGATTTGCAATTGGGGTACGTTCACACGATGTACTGCGGCGTGTACAGTACGCGCCATAATACATTGTGTGTTTCGGGAGCTTGCGCTGATCAGCAGCCCGTCAGACCCATAGACATGCATTACTCGCGGCACGTAATCGCCGCAAGTAATTGGCATGTCACTTATCTCCCCGCGCGTACAATATATATTGTACGAGCGGGGAGAGGAGGCGTAATCCATAGTTCTCTATGAGAGCTATGGATTACCGTAATTATAGGGCGCATTTCCCTGTGTTTTAAGCGCAGTACGCAGCGAAATGCGCTCCAAAATAAGCTGTGTGAACATACCCTTAAGATTAAATGGGAACTGTTTTCTAAAACTAAGTAAAACGTTTTAGGGCTTGTTCACACGACGTATTTGTGATCCGTTTTACGGATCCGCAAAACGGATCTAACAATGGTCAGTGTGATTAACATTGTGTTCAATGGCAAAAGCGCATCGCTGCTCTCACGGGAGATCGGAGATGCGCTTTTGAGGGCTCTTCTGCACTGCGCTTTTCGCATCCGGAAAGCAGATCCGTAAAACGCAACAGTTTTTTTTGGACTTGCGTTTTACGGATCTGCTTTCCGGATGCGTTCTCCCTCCTTCTCTCTCTCTATCTCTCCTCTATCTCTCTCTTATCTCTCTCTCTATCTTTCTCTATTTCTATCTTTATGTCTCTATCTATCCTCCTCTCTCTCTATAGGTCCTTTTATCTCTATCTATCTCTCTCTCTCTTATCTCATCTCTCTCTCTCTCCTTCTATCTCTTTCGCTCTTGTCTCTTTACTCTCTCTCTCTCCTCTCTATCTCTTTCTCTTCTCTCTCTCTCCTCTATCTCTTTCTCTCTATCTTTCTCTCTATATCTCTCTCTCGATCTCTCTATATCTCTCGATCTCTCTCTCATAAGAATTGCTGTAAGTCCAGTTAAGGCATGTTCACACGGCTTAAAATGGGCCGTATTTCGTCTAATACGCGCCAATAGTGCCAATACGGCGATAAAGCCCATTCATACGGTAATTCACAGTTCTTCATAGGACTATGATTACGTCTCTCTCCCCGCCCGAAGCGCGGGGGGGAGATAATTCACATGATCACTTTCTAGCGCGTATACGCGCCGTAGCATGATATCATGGGCCGGCGAATGCCGGCACCTGCTTACTCCCCGCTCCGCATCGCCCCCGTCCTCAGGCGTAATGCGGGCGAAATTCCTCCCGCATATTAGAACCGTGTGACATAGCCTTAGAGTTAAAGAACAAACACACTTTTTTTGTTTTGTTGTTATATCATTTAAAATGTGTCTTAAGCTGAATCCTTCCTTTCATGAGATGATTATTGTATCGGTATCTCAACAGGTCAGAAACTATTGTCTTAAATAGATGGATTTGTCACCCAGAAAGTACATTCTCTAAAGCAGAACCACATGAAAAGCGATGTCACCATCTGTGCTTAGGATCTTATAACCGAGGTTTCTTTTTTCTGCTGAATTGTTTTTATTCTCAAGCAAAGGAAATGTCAAATTGTACAATATCTGAATGTGAATTTAGACTTTCCGTTGCCATAGTTTTAATCCAGTGCCGGCTGCATTTGTGACATTGCTGGGTTTTTTAAGGTCAGCAAAAATCTCCAGGAGTGTCACTAAATCCCGATTAGACACAGAGAGGAGACTATGAATAATAACTATTTCAAATGAAAGTCTCCCATCCTCCAAGCAGTGATGTGCAGCTTCATGTATTACACTGTGTAGGTGAGAGAAACTCTGTCACTTATTAACACGATGTTGTTGGTATTTCAGTGGCTTTGAATTTCCAGACCCCATGTACAGAGATGGACGTTTATCAAGGCAGATTCAGTGACAATGGTTTTTGTGGCTATGTTCTTAAACCATCATTCCTTCGATACAACCAATCTAAATTCAGTCCGAAGTCCATTCAGGATGGAGAGTGGTGGACTCCAAAAAAGCTCAACATCATGGTTAAGTATTGATTTCATCAAATGCTTTTTTACATCTCTGGCCCAGATGTTAACTTGCTGCTTTGCAGGATCCCAGAATGTCTCTTGCCCATATTCTTCTCCTGCTTTCACATGGGGAAAACAGGTTTTACTCCCCTCACCTTCCCTCTCCCGTCCTACTCCGTTTCTACATCAGATCTATCTATCACAGTCAATGACTCCACGCTCTCTCCAGTAGCACAAGTTCACTGCCTTGGGATATCTTTTCACTCTGCCCTGTCTTTCAAACCACAAATCCAAGCCCTTACCACCTTGTGCTGTTTCCATCTGAAACACATTTCCTGAATCCGCTCCTGTCTTGACTTTGACTTTTTGCATAAACGGCTTTGCATGCTATCATCTTTCCCCCACTTAGATTACTGAAAACCCCCTTTTTCTGCGCCTTCCATCCCCCACTTTTGTTTGCCTTTTTCTTTGTCGATCTCAAAAAACCTTTCCCAAGATTTTCCTGTCTCCGTCATACTTGGAACTCTCTCCCAAAAATACTCGACTTTTCTCAAACTTTCAAAAGGAACCTAAAAACCTATCTCTTTAGGACAGCCTACCATTTACAGTAACCTTGCTGTCACTGCTCCATAATGCAAATCTTGTCCCCTCCCCGTCTGTCTTTCCCCCCCCTTTTTTATAGTAAGTTTATATTTGGGTTTTGATATAATAAAAGGCTAAGAGAGTCTTACAATAAAATAACAATTGTTCCTTCCAGAAGTTTAGTGTTATTGAATTTAAAACCTCTGCATTTTATGGATCCTTCATATTTTAATAAACTTTCCTTAAAGTTTTTTGCAAATAAATAAAGGGGAAAATATTTTTTTTTTTAAAATTTTGATATCCTGGACAACAGCTACCAAAAGTGAACAAGAAGAAGAGCTCAATAGTGGATCCCTTTGTGACTGTGGAATTATTTGGGGTGGCGCGGGATAAGGAGAAGAAGCTCACAAAGGTTGTTGAGAACAATGGTACGAAACATTTGTTCTTTACATTTAGGCTATGTTCACACGGCGTAATTGCGGTGCGTAGAGTACGGCCGCAATTACGCCGTGTGATTTGCGAGTTGCACTAATATGCGACTTATCGCACATTGTCATTTATCTATCCGCGTGTACAATATGATTGTATTGTACGAGCGGGGAGAGGAGGCGTAATCCATATTTCTCTATGAGAACTTTAAATTACCGTAATTACGACGCGCGCAAATACGACACGAAATGCGCGCTGAAATTTGCCCGTGTGAATATACCCTTACAGTTCAGCTCAAAATAATTAGCTGACAGGAAAGGATCATGGCTATGACGAAGAGCTGGGATTCAGCCTGAAACGCATCAGTGGTTCCTGTGTCTTTTAATCGTGGATTCTGATACTTCCCTTGTTCTGTGACCATAGATTTTAATAATTAAATATTTAAAGGCGTATTCTAAAATCTTGTTAGGGCATGATTAAAAATGCATGTGACGTTGTGACCTGTGATTGGCTGCACTTGAGCGATGAATGTTCAGATACTGTTGGGATGAACAAGGGAGTCCGGGAGGTAAGTATGATCCTTTTCTTTTATTTTTAATCATGCCCTGACAGACAACTTTTTTCAACTCTCTGAACACTCATAACTTTTATAGAATGCTGGAAAATCTTCTTTTTTGCTATGAAGTGCAAAACAATAGACATATAACCTGGCAGATATTTACATTGCCTGATTACTACGTAGAGGTTTTTCTTTCCCCATCTCAGACATTTATGGCATATGCACAAGGTATGCTATGAATGTCTGAAATGTGTGTGTCCCATCTGGAGGGCCTGGAGCTATCAAGAGCAGGCCCCAAACTATTTTTTGTGCAGAGTGTGCGCTGGGGTGTACACAGAACTTTTATTGAAATGAACAGAGTGAGATGCGCATAAACCGCCACCTCTCCATTCTCTACAGAGGAGTATGAACGTCTGTTTTTGAGATTGGTGCAGGTCCCACCTTTGGGTCCTACAGCTATCAGATATGGATGACAAATACTGTTTATACGCCATAAGTAGTAACATAAGTTGCAGGCAGCACAACTCCTAAAGATGTGGAAGGGATGAATTCTTGTTTCAATGGAGGTTTGTCCACTGCCTCCTTATTTCAATACTAGCAAACTAACAAAAAGGAGGTGAAACTCCAAAATCTAGTTTGGAAATCTGAATGTGAATTTTATTCTTTTCAAATATATAACGATCCAGCACCAAGTAAAATCTCGAATTCTTTTTTATTCATTTCTTTTAAAATAGTGTTTAATTTGTTACAGAATGTATCTGGAGGCAATATGACTTTACATGCGTCTAGTAGTCATCCAAAAAATACTGGGACACATTTAGCTATAGTCTCTCGCTGTAAGGCAGTTTTAAATTCAACCAGATTGTCTTATAATGTGACACATTTATCTTAGTGTTGATAAATCTGGCACAAGTTAAAACTGTGTTGTCTAATTTTGTACCACTTTAAAGTTGGCTTACTTTTATGCCTCAAACTACAGCAAATTTTTGGTGCACATAAACCACACTTTTTTTTCATGTGTAACCATGCCCATTTTACCAAGGCCATGTCCCCTGACGGACGAGGCGCAGAAGTGTCTTGAAACTGTCTAAAACACATAATAAATGTGTTGTAAAGCAGGTAAAACATTGTTTTTGGAGCAAATTGTGCCAGAATTCTGGTGCAACTGCCTTGATAAATGTACCCCACTCTATTTTCTATCCCAGTTGTCAAATTCGTTTGGATTAAGAGAGTCTGTTCAGATGATATGGCTACAATCACACATCTTAAACAAACTAAAGCGAGGCTAAAAACTAGAAACTATCCTTCTTGGAGCCTAGGAAAATCATAGACCAGAAAGATAATAGACTTTTTCTATCTGTGGTGTAAAAATAATAGAGAGTATCATAGCAATTCATCTTGTCCGATTACTTTTTCCAACAAACACAGTAAGAGTACGTTCACACGGATGATTTTGACAAAAAAGATAGCCTCCAAAATGCCCTTAAAGGGGTTTTGCCATGAAGTGAGTTCCTTACCTCTTATCTGCTCAGGAGAGAAGATAAACAAAGCACACTGAGTCATGGAGGGGGGGGGATGAGCAGAGAGCGAGGAAGCAGGGAGCGCCTGCAAAGTTTACTCAAATAATTACATTACAACCAGTGGATTCTCTATACAGCATACAGCCTCCTACACTGCACATTTCTCCCCAGCCCCTTGCAAGCTCCTTCATGTTCCCTGTCATCCAATAAGAAGTGCAAACACGCAAGCATGGCCAGATCAGCTCCTGTCAGTGTCCTGGTCGTGTCTAATGTAAACTGTCAGGAAATTAAGGGGGACTGAGCAATGCTGTGGCTCTCACAGGCTTCACTTTTTGTAATCACATATATTTAGAAAAGTGTTTAAATACCCATTTTGGAGGATCCCACGTCAACATTAGATCGTGGCAAAACCACTGTAATTCATTTTCATTGATTCCTATGTAAAACAGCATTGTTGTTCACACACAAGGTTTTTTCGCGCTTCTTTGAAAGCTGTTTTGGCCGCTGAAAAAAAAGTGTCGTGTCAATTCTCGAAGCGTTTTCAGCGCAGAACATTCTCATTGGTATCAATGGAAAACTTCAAAGTCTTGGTGTGTTTTTTGGGCGTTTTTCAGCGCGATTTTTGCCCTGGCTATTTATTTGTATGGGTGAAACGCTGGGAAAAACCCCGTCCCAAAAACGCACCGAAATGCGTCTAAAACCCCTTCATTGGCGAGTTTTTGCGGTTTTGGCTCTGAAAATAGCTTTCCCAAAAAGCGGTAAAACCCCTAATCTTTTTAAAACGCA
>JAODAL010012712.1:0-94298 GCA_025379985.1 Phyllomedusa bahiana
TTTCATTGCATTCCGGTTGATATCCGTTGCGTACATAGCACTAACATAATCTGTAGCGTTGTACAGAGATTGTTCACATCAGTCCCGATCCTCAGGGTACTAAATTACCAAATCTCTCACACATCGGAGCCAATTTCCCAGGACGCCAACCGCACGATCTTTGTCGGTTTTAGGTTGCGGTGTTCTAAAAGGCGCAGTCTCCATAGCGTCAGGCGCAGTCTCCATAGCGTCAGGTGCAGTCTCCATGTCGTCAGGTGCAGTCTCCATAGCGTCAGGTGCAGTCTCCATAGTATCAGGTGCAGTCTCCATAGCGTCAGGTGCAGTCTCCATAGTATCAGGTGCAGTCTCCATAGCATCAGGCTCAGTCTCCATAGCGTCAGGTGCAGTCTCCATAGTATCAGGTGCAGTCTCCATAGCATCAGGCTCAGTCTCCATAGCGTCAGGCGCAGTCTCCATAGCGGCAGGTGCAGTCTCCATAGCTTCAGGCGCAGTCTCCATAGCATCTGGCTCAGTCTCCCTAGCATCCGGCGTAGTCTCCATTACGTCGGTGCAGTCTCCATAGCATCAGGCTCAGTCTCCATAGCGTCAGGTGCAGTCTCCATAGCATCAGGCTCAGTCTCCATAGCGTCAGGCGCAGTCTCCATGTCGTCAGGTGCAGTCTCCATAGCGTCAGGTGCAGTCTCCATAGTATCAGGTGCAGTCTCCATAGCATCAGGCTCAGTCTCCATAGCGTCAGGCGCAGTCTCCATGTCGTCAGGTGCAGTCTCCATAACTTCAGGCACAGTCTCCATAGCATCAGGTGCAGTCTCCATAGCGTCAGGTGCAGTCTCAATAGCGTCAGGTGCAGTCTATATAACATCAGGTGCAGTCTCTATAGCATCAGGCGAAGTCTCCATAGCGTGATGTGCAGTCTCTATAGCATCAGGCGCAGTCTCCATAGCGTCAGGTGCAGTCTCTATAGCATCATAGCATCAGGCTCAGTCTCCATAGTGTCAGGTGCAGTCTCCATAGCGTCAGGCGCAGTCTCCATAGCGTCAGGCGCAGTCTCCATAGCATCAGGCTCAGTCTCCATAGCGTCAGGCTCAGTCTCCATAGCGTCAGGCGCAGTCTCCATAGCGTCAGGAGCAGTCTCCATAGCATCAGGTGCAGTCTCTATAGCATCAGGCGCAGTCTCCATAGCGTCAGGTGCAGTCTCCATGTCGTCAGGCTCAGTCTCCATAGCATCAGGTGCAGTCTCCATAGCGTCAGGAACAGTCTCCATAGCATTAGCGCAGTCTCCATCACCTCAGGTGCAGTCTCTATATCATCAGGTGCAGTCTCCATAACATCAGGCGCAGTCTCCATAGCGTCAGGTGCAGTCTCCATAACATCAGGCGCAGTCTCTATAACATCAGGTGCAGTCTCTATAACATCAGGTGCAGTCTCCATAACATCAGGCGCAGTCTCCATAGCGTCAGGTGCAGTCTCCATAACATCAGGCGCAGTCTCCATAGCGTCAGGTGCAGTCTCCATGTCGTCAGGTGCAGTCTCCATAGCGTCAGGCGCAGTCTCCATAGCGTCAGGTGCAGTCTCCATAGCGTCAGGTGCAGTCTCAATAGCGTCAGGTGCAGTCTCTATAACATCAGGTGCAGTCTCTATAGCATCAGGCGCAGTCTCCATAGCGTCAGGTGCAGTCTCTATAGCATCAGGCGCAGTCTCTATAGCATCATAGCATCAGCGCAGTCTCCATAGCATCAGGCGCAGTCTCCATAGCGTCAGGTGCAGTCTCTATAGCATCAGGCGCAGTCTCTATAGCATCATAGCATCAGGTGCAGTCTCCATAGCTTCAGGTGCAGTCTCCATAGCATCGTAGCGTCAGGCGCAGTCTCCATAGCGTCAGGTGCAGTCTCCATAGTATCAGGGGTAGTCTCTATAGCATCATAGCATCAGCGCAGTCTCCATAGCGTCAGGTGCAGTCTCCATAACATCAGGCGCAGTCTCTATAGCACCATAGCGTCAGGCGCAGTCTCCATAGTGTCAGAAGCAGTCTCCATAGCGTCAGGCGCAGTCTCCATAGTGTCAGAAGCAGTCTCCATAGAGTCAGGTGCAGTTTCCATAGCATCGTAGCGTCAGGCGCAGTCTCCATAGCGTCAGGTGCAGTCTCCATAGCGTCAAGTGTAGTCTCCCCAGCGTCAGGCGCAGTCTCCATAGTGTCAGGTGCAGTCTCTCTAGCATCATAGCATCAGCGCAGTCTCCATAGCGTCAGGCGCAGTCTCCATAGTGTCAGGTGCAGTCTCTCTAGCATCATAGCATCAGCGCAGTCTCCATAGCGTCAGGTGCAGTCTCCATAGCATCAGCGCAGTCTCCATAGCGTCAGGCGCAGTCTCCACAGCGTCAGGCGAAGTCTCCATAATGTCAAGAGCAGTCTCTATAGCATCATAGCATCAGCGTAGTCTCCATAGCGTCAGGCGCAGTCTCCATAGCATCAGCGCAGTCTCCATAGCGTCAGGCGCAGTCTCCATAGTGTCAGGTGCAGTCTCTCTAGCATCATAGCATCAGCGCAGTCTCCATAGCGTCAGGCGCAGTCTCCACAGCGTCAGGCGCAGTCTCCATAGTGTCAGGTGCAGTCTCTCTAGCATCATAGCATCAGCGCAGTCTCCATAGCGTCAGGTGCAGTCTCCATAGCATCAGCGCAGTCTCCATAGCGTCAGGCGCAGTCTCCACAGCGTCAGGCGAAGTCTCCATAATGTCAAGAGCAGTCTCTATAGCATCATAGCATCAGCGTAGTCTCCATAGCGTCAGGCGCAGTCTCCATAGCATCAGCGCAGTCTCCATAGCGTCAGGCGCAGTCTCCATAGCGTCAGACGCAGTCTCCATAGCATCATAGCGTCAGGCGCAGTCTCCACAGCGTCAGGCGCAGATGACACACCGCTTCCAGTCGTTGTCGGTTGCATGTATAAAGGTGGTCGGTCGGTCGGTCGGTCGGAGAGAGGGCCGGGGTGGCAGTCGGAGCAGGACCGACCCTCTACAGCTGCCGCTGCGCTGAACGATATCTTTGCGCCGGATCTGCGGCGATCGCTCTGGGCGCAGGATTCGTTCCCTCTCTCCCCGGTGCTGACCCTCAGATCGTCTTCCGATCCAAGAATGAAAGATTTGCTAATAAATCGATTACCAATAATGAGGCTCAATCGAGGTTGAGAATTTGAAACCGAAACTCCAGCGCTTCGAGGGATTTTCCTTTTCGTGATCACCAAGTATAACTGACTATAACGAATGTGTCCTGGTCCATTATATTATATTACATTCTTCTATAGGATCATATGTCACTAATGCAGGTGATACGAGCAGCTCACAGCCGGACTTCGTCGGAAACGTCGGCTGCCGCAGGCTCTGCTCGTATGTCGGGCTCCTATACCGTGAAGATGTCCGCAGAATACATTGATGTTGTAGATGTTTCCTATCGGCCTCTGATGTCGGGGTCTGTGGGCACCGTCCTTATATCGATGCATCTGCAGGAGAACAGACGGTAATTACATAGAGTAAGGATAAAATCCGCTATAACAGCTCAGAAGATAATGTACAGGATATCATCTACAATATAACAGGTCAGGAGATAATAAACAGGATATAATCTACAATATAACAGGTCAGGAGATAATATACAGGACATAATCTACAACATATAATCTACAATATAACGGGTCAGGAGATAAAGTACAGGATATAATCTACAATATAACAGGTCAGGAGATAAAATAAAGGACAAAATCTATAACAAAATAATCTACAATATAACGGGTCAGGAGATAATGTACAGGATATAATCTACAATATAACAGGTCAGGAGATAATATACAGGACATAATCTACAACATATAATCTACAATATAACGGGTCAGGAGATAATGTACAGGATATAATCTACAATATAACAGGTCAGGAGATAATATACAGGACATAATCTACAACATATAATCTACAATATAACCGGTCAGGAGATAATAAACAGGATATAATCTACAATATAACAGGTCAGGAGATAATATACAGGACATAATCTACAACATATAATCTACAATATAACGGGTCAGGAGATAATGTACAGGATATAATCTACAATATAACAGGTCAGGAGATAATGTACAGGATATAATCTACAATATAACAGGTCAGGAGATAATAAACAGGATATAATCTACAATATAACAGGTCAGGAGATAATATACAGGACATAATCTACAACATATAATCTACAATATAACGGGTCAGGAGATAATGTACAGGATATAATCTACAATATAACAGGTCAGGAGATAATAAACAGGATATAATCTACAATATAACGGGTCAGGAGATAATGTACAGGATATAATCTACAATATAGGAGATAATATACAGGATATAATCTACAATATAACGGACCAGGAGATAATAAACAGGTCTAATCTACAATATAACGGGTCAGGAGATAATATACAGGATATAATCTACAATATAACGGACCAGGAGATAATAAACAGGTCTAATCTACAATATAACGGGTCAGGAGATAATGTACAGGATACAATCTACAATATAACAGGTCAGGAGATAAAATACAGGATATAATCTACAATATAACAGGTCAGGAGATAAAATACAGGATATAATCTACAATATAACAGGTCAGGAGATAATATTCAGTATATAATCTACAAAATAACAGGCCAGAAGATAATGCACAGGATATAATCTACAATATAACAGGTCAGGAGATAATATACAGGATCTAACCTACAATATAACAGGTCAGAAGATAATATACAGGATACAATCTACAATATAACAGGTCAGGAGATAATATACAGGACATAATCTACAACATATAATCTACAATATAACGGGTCAGGAGATAATATACACGATATAATCTACAATATTACAGGTCAGGAGATAATATACAGGATATAATCTACAATATAACAGGTCAGAAGATAATATACAGGATATATTCTACAATATAACGGGTCAGGAGATAATATACAGGATATAATCTACAATATAACGGGTCAGAAGATAATGTACAGGATATAATATACAATATTACAGGTCAGGAGATAATATACAGGATATAATCTACAATATTACAGGTCAGGAGATAATATACAGGTCAGAAGATAATATACAGGATACAATCTACAATATAACAGGTCAGGAGATAATCTACAACATATAATCTACAATATAACGAGTCAGGAGATAATAAACAGGATATAATCTACAAAATAACGGGTCAGGAGATAATACACAGGGTATAATCTACAGTATAACAGATCAGAAGAAGATAATATACAGGATATAATCTACAATATAACGGGTTAGGAGATAATATACAGGATCTAATCTACAAAAAACAGGACAGGAGATAATATACAGGATGTAATCTACAATATAACGGGACAGGAGATAATGTACAGGATATAATCTACAAAAAAACAGGACAGGAGATAATATACAGGATGTAATCTACAATATAACGGGACAGGAGATAATACACGGGATATAATCTACAACACAACGGATCAGACAATAACATACATGATATAATCTCAATATATAATCTCCAATATAACAGGTCAGAAAACGATAATATACAGGTTATAATCTATAATATAACAAGTGGACAAGTGTCTTCTTTCAACCGTATTTACTATGTAACAAATCAGAAGATAACATACTGGATATAATCTACAACATATAATCTACAATACCAGGTGACGTATAACAGATCAGGATGTGATAACATACAGGGTATAATCTACAGTATAGCACGCGGAGACCCCTCTTAGTTATCGTCTCATTTCTGGTGATAATAGAAGCATGAAATCATTTTCCTCTAATGAGATAACCTGTGCTTCCTACAGATACAAGCAATCAGGTGGATGGGGGGGGGGGGGGGGTTCATGGGATGATTAGAATATTCTTCCTCCGTGTACAGGTGAGCAGACAGGTACCGGGCGGGCACAGCAGTCACCTCTGCAGAGCATTGCACCTGTCCAGAGCGATGTCCTGCAGCCGCCACCCCCTCAGCCAGGTATTGCCCCTCACATCGTAGTATAATCCTCCTACGTATCTAGATAAAGTCTGTCACTTCTATCATGTGCGCTGGATACAGAGATGATAGTGTATATGTGACAGCTGCAGGGTGTTATATCACATTGCACAGATCACATCGTCCTGTATTGGTGATTATTATATATGTGACGGCTGGAGGGTGTTATATCACATTGCACAGATCACATCGTCCTGTATTGGTGATTATTATATATGTGACGGCTGCAGAGTGTTATATCACATTGCACAGATCACATCGTCCTGTATTGGTGATTACTATATATGTGACGGCTGCAGGGTGTTATATTACATTGCACAGATCACATCGTCCTGTATTGGTGATTACTATATATGTGACAGCTGCAGGGTGTTATATCACATTGCACAGATCACATCGTCCTTTATTGGTGATTATTATATATGTGACGGCTGCTGGGTGTTATATCACATTGCACAGATCACATCGTCCTGTATTGGTGATTATTATATATGTGACGGCTGCAGGGTGTTATATTACATTGCACAGATCCCATCGTCCTGTATTGGTGATTATTATATATGTGACGGCTGCTGGGTGTTATATCACATTGCACAGATCCCATCGTCCTGTATTGGTGATTACTATATATGTGACGGCTGCTGGGTGTTATATCACATTGCACAGATCACATCGTCCTGTATTGGTGATTACTATATATGTGACAGCTGCAAGGTGTTATATCACATTGCACAGATCACATTGTCCTGTATTGGTGATTACTATATATGTGACGGCTGCTGGGTGTTATATCACATTGCACAGATCCATCGTCCTGTATTGGTGATTACTATATATGTGACAGCTGCTGGGTGTAATAACTACATTGCACAGATCCCATCGTCCTGTATTGGTGATTACTATATATGTGACGGCTGCAGGGTGTTATATTACATTGCACAGATCACATCGTCCTGTATTGGTGATTACTATATATGTGACAGCTGCAGGGTGTTATATCACATTGCACAGATCACATCGTCCTGTATTGGTGATTATTATATATGTGACGGCTGCAGGGTGTTATATCACATTGCACAGATCACATCGTCCTGTATTGGTGATTACTATATATGTGACGGCTGCTGGGTGTTATATCACATTGCACAGATCACTTCGTCCTGTAGTGGTGATTACTCTATAGGTGACGGCTGCTGGTGTTATATCACATTGCACAGATCACATTGTCCTGTATTGGTGATTACTATATATGTGACGGCTGCTGGGTGTTATATGACATTGCACAGATCCCATCGTCCTGTATTGGTGATTACTATATATGTGACGCTGCAGGGTGTTATATTACATTGCACAGATCCCATCGTCCTGTATTGGTGATTATTATATATGTGACAGCTGCTGGGTGTTATATTACATTGCACAGATCACATCGTCCTGTATTGGTGATTACTATATATGTGACAGCTGCAAGGTGTTATATCACATTGCACAGATCACATTGTCCTGTATTGGTGATTACTATATATGTGACGGCTGCTGGGTGTTATATTACATTGCACAGATCCCATCGTCCTGTATTGGTGATTACTATATATGTGACGGCTGGAGGGTGTTATATTACATTGCACAGATCCCATCGTCCTGTATTGGTGATTAATATATATGTGACGGCTGCTGGGTGTAATATAACATTGCACAGATCCCATCGTCCTGAATTGGTGAAGACTATATATGTTACGGCTGCAGGGTGTTCTATCACATTGCACAGATCCCATCGTCCTGTATTGGTGATTACTATATATGTGACGGCTGATGGGTGTTATATCACATTGCACAGATCCCATCGTCCTGTATTGGTGATTACTATATATGTGACGGCTGCAGAGTGTTATATCACATTGCACAGATCACATCGTCCTGTATTGGTGATTATTATATATGTGACGGCTGCAGGGTGTTATATCACATTGCACAGATCCCATCGTCCTGTAATTGGTGATTACAATATATGTGACGGCTGCAGGGTGTTATATCACATTGCAATATACCATGTGCTGTATTGGTATTACTATATATGTGATGGGCTATTTATATCTACAAAATTTCACAGGATCACATCGATCCTGTATTGGCTGATTAACTATATATGTGACGGCTGCTTGGTGTTATATTCATTGCACAGATCACATCGTCCTGTATGTGATTACATATATGTGACGCTGAGGTGTTATATTACATGCACAGATCCCATCGTCCTGTATTGGTGATTAATAATATTTGGGCGGCTGCTGGGTGTAAAATTACATTGCACAATCCTCGCGATTGGTGTTACATATATGGACGGCGCAGAGTGTTATATACATTGCACAGATCACACGTCCTGTATTGGTGATTATAATTTTGTTTCGGGTGCTGGGGGTTATATCACATTGCACAGATCACATCGTCCTGTATTGTGTATTACTATTGATGTGACGGCTGCTGTGTGTAATATTACATTGCACAGATCACATCGTCCTGTATTGTTGATTAATATATATGTGACGGCTGATGGGTTTTATATCACATTGCACAGATCACATCGTCCTGTATTGGTGATTACTTTATATGTGACGGCTGCAGGGTGTTATATTACATTGTATACAGGTGCTGGTGATTAGTATACATGTGATATTATATATGATGTCTATTACATCCTACACAGATGACATGTTTCTGGATACACACATTATACACTCCATGTATATAGAAGTGCTGGGGACTATAATGATAGGATCTCATCCTCTGTATACACACGGAGCTATCGGTGATATATATATATATGTGGCACAGCACATCCGTGCGGTTCTTCTATGCCCCGATCCCCCGTGTATCACATTGTGTCCGATTATTCTGCACATTTGTTACTTTCTATCGTTTCTGTCTCCGCTCGTGTTACAATGTATCGTGCGCGGCCGGCGGCTGCTCAGACACTGTGTATCCATATGCTGGTGTCTGTGTGTATGTTACCTGCCTGTATATAGGACAGTATAGCACCCATTGTCTGCAGGCAGTGAATGGTATATAGGGGTCTACGGACATGATATTGTGCAATAGCTCGTCTCATACATGTATCTGCGGGCGCCGCGGCTTCTATTGTACGAGGTGGAGGCTTCTACTCGGATCACATCCTAGAATTTCGTTTTCATTGTATATTTGACTTGTATTATAGATTGTATAGAGGTGTGTGCACTTGTATTATAGATTGTATAGAGGTGTGTGCACTTGTATTATAGATTGTATAGAGGTCAGTGCACTTGTATTATAGATTGTATAGAGGTGTGTGCACTTGTATTATAGATTGTATAGAGGTTGGTGTCACTTGTATTTATAGATGTATAGAGGTCGTGCACTTGTATTATAGATTGTATAGAGGTGTGCACTTTTGTATAGATTGTATAGAGGTGTGTGCACTTGTATTATAGATTGTATAGAGGTGTGTGCACTTGTATTATAGATCGTATAGAGGTGTGTGCACTTGTATTATAGATTGTATAGAGGTGTGTGCACTTGTATTATAGATTGCATAGAGGACTGTGTATGTGAACTTGTATTATAGATTGTATAGAGGTCTGTGCACTTGTATTATATATTGTATAGAGGTCTGTGCACTTGTATTATAGATTGTATAGAGGTCTGTGTATGTGAACTTGTTTTATAGATTGTATAGAGGTGTGTGCACTTGTATTATAGATCGTATAGAGGTCTGTGCACTTGTATTATAGATTTTATAGTGGTCAGTGCACATGTATTATAGATGGTATAGAGGTCTGTGCACTTGTATTATAGATGGTATAGAGGTCTGTGCACTTGTATTATAGATCGTATAGAGGTCTGTGCACTTGTATTATAGATTGTATAGAGGTGTGTGCACTTGTATTATAGATCGTATAGAGGTCTGTGCACTTGTATTATAGATTGTATAGAGGTGTGTGCACTTGTATTATAGATCATATAGAGGTGTGTGCACTTGTATTATAGATTGTATAGAGGTGTGTGCACTT
The DNA here is from genome assembly GCA_025379985.1 of Phyllomedusa bahiana. Classification (NCBI taxonomy): domain Eukaryota; kingdom Metazoa; phylum Chordata; class Amphibia; order Anura; family Hylidae; genus Phyllomedusa; species Phyllomedusa bahiana. The sequence continues at coordinate 10,114 of JAODAL010012712.1, forward strand.
GTATTATAGATCGTATAGAGGTCTGTGCACTTGTATTATAGATTGTATAGAGGTGTGTGCACTTGTATTATAGATTGTATAGAGGTCAGTGCACTTGCATTATTGAGCGTATAGCGGTCCGTGCACGTGTATTTTAGATTGTATAGAGGTCAGTGCACTTGTTTTATAGATTGTATAGAGGTCAGTGCACTTGTATTATAGATCGTATAGAGGTCAGTGCACTTGTATTATAGATCGTATAGAGGTCTGTGCACTTGTCTTATATATTGTATAGAGGTCAGTGCACTTGTATTATAGATCGTATAGAGTTCTGTGCACTTGTATTATAGATCGTATAGAGGTCTGTGCACTTGTATTATAGATTGTATAGAGGTGTGTGCACTTGTATTATAGATTGTATAGAGGTCAGTGCACTTGTATTATAGATTGTATAGAGGTCAGTGCACTTGTATTATAGAGTGTATAGAGGTCAGTGCACTTGTTTTATAGATTGTATAGAGGTCTGTGCAAATGTATTATAGATTGTATAGAGGTCAGTGCACTTGTATTATAGATTGTATAGAGGTCTGTGCACTTGTATTTTAGATTGTATAGAGGTCTGTGCACTTGTATTATAGATCGTATAGAGGTCAGTGCACTTGATTTAATTGTATAGAGTTGTGCATTGTATTATAGATTGCATAGAGGTGTGTGCATTTGTATTATAGATTGCATAGAGGTGTGTGCATTTGTATTATAGATTATATAGAGGTCTGTGCACTTGTATTATAGATCATATCTCTATTTTTCTACTCGCATCATATTCTAGCTTACATGTATCTTTGTATATTTGTACTTGCATTATATATTATGTCTGCATATTTCTCCTGTATCACATCCTACTATATGTGTCTATCTACTTGTATTTTATTTCATATATGTATCTCTATATTGTTACTTGTATTATATACATGTATATTACATTATAGTATATAAGTGTATTTTACCTGTATTACTCAGGTGACAGTGCATTACATTGTTATACTTGTGTCTGTCCACTTTATATCATACATCTACCTGTGTATATTTCTGCTTGCATTAGGTGTCTGTACACTTTATATCATACTTGTGTCTGTATATTTCTTCTTGTATTATATAGGGTCTATTTATTTGTATGTAGGTGTCATTGTCTATTTGACTATGTGTCTATACATCTGCTCGTGTTCTGTGATGTCTGTATACATGCACCTGTGTATATCTCTACTTGTATTCTATACGTGTCCGTATCTCTCCCCCGTATTACGTGTCGCTGTCTGTCTGTCTGTGTGTGGAATGGCTTTTTTGCTCCGTATTTGATGTGTCCTCGTGTGTGCTTGTGCGGAGGAGAGTAAAGGTGCGAGTTTGGGGTTGAAGCTAAAGGTCGGGTAATGTTTCCTAGTGACCTGCAGGGGGCGTTGTATGTACACTGATGGTGCGGATGATTGTTTCGGCCACTGGTGTTGGTGCCCTGTATCTGCTGTGTGACAGGTGAGTGTGGTAGGTGAGGGCATGCATCTTACCTGTGCTCACTGCCCTCTTGGTGCTGGCCCAGGAGTGAGGGAAGTTTGAGTGCAGGCTGGCTTGGGGGTGTTGGGTGCAGGCAGGTGTGGGTCACAGGCAAAGTCGTTGGTGTAGGCTGAGTGCAGTGTTCTGGGCACAGGGTGCTGGGTTCAGAGTGAAGGCTACACTGCAGGGTAATGGCTGGGTACAGGGTGCAGGATAATGGCTGGGTGTAGTGTGCTGGGTACAGGGTGCAAGCTGAGTGCCGGGTGGCTAGGTAGAAGGTGCTAGTTGGGTGTAAGTGCAACTGAGTGAGGGGGGATACAGGGTGCTGGGTTCAGAGTGCTAGTGCAGGGTAATGGGTGGTACAGGGTACAGGAAAGGCTGGGTGAGTGTGCTGGGTTACAGGGTGCAGGTGCAGGGTTTCAGGCTGAGGTGCAGGAGCTGTTACAGCTGAGTGCAGGGTGCTGGATACAGGCTGAGTGCAGGGTGCTGGATACAGGCTGAGTGCAGGGTGCAGAGTGCTTAGTGCAGGGTGCTGGATGCAGGGTACAGGCTGAGTGCAGGGTGCAGAATGCAGAGTGCAGGGAGCTGGATGAAGGGTGAAGGCTGAGTGCAGGCAGCTGGATCCGGGCTGACTGCAGGGAGCTGGCTGCAGGCGGAGTGCGGGGTGCAGGCTGAGTGCAGGGTGCTGGATGCAGGGTACAGGCTGAGTGCAGGTGCAGAGGCTGAGTACAAGGGTGCTTTGGTTGCAGAAAGGCTGAGTACAAGGGTGCTGGTGTGAAAAGGCTGAGTGCAGGGTGCTGGTTGCAGGGTTACAAGGTGCAGGGTACGGAGCTGGGTACAGGCTGGTGCAGGTGCTGGCAATGCAGGGTACAGGCTGAGTGCAGGGTGCTGGATGCAGGGTACAGGCTGAGTGCAGGGTGCTGGATGCAGGGTACAGGCTGAGTGCAGGGTGCTGGATGCAGGGTACAGGCTGAGTGCAAGGTGCTGGGTACAGGCTGAGTACAAGGTGCTGGTTGCAGAGTGCTGAGTACATGTTGCTGGGTACTGGCTGAGTACAGGGTGCTGGTTGCAGAGTGCTGAGTACAAGGTGCTGGGTACAGGCTGAGTGCTGGTTGCAGAGTGCTGAGTACAAGGTGCTGGGTACAGGCTGAGTACAAGGTGCTGGTTGCAGAGTGCTGAGTACAAGGTGCTGGGTACAGGCTGAGTGCTGGGTGCTGGCTGCAGAGTGCTGACTGCTGGGTACAGGCTGAGTGCAAGGTGCTGGGTCCAGTCTGAGTGCAGGGTGCTGAGTGCAGGGTGATGGATGCAGGTTGCAGAGTTCAGGCTGAGTGCAGGGTGATGGGTGCAGAGTGCTGGGTCCAGGCTGAGTGCAGGGTGCTGGGTACAGGCTGAGTGCAGGGTGCTGGTTGCAGGGTTATGGGTGCAGGTTGCAAAGTGCTGGCTGAGTGCAGGGTGCTGGGTGCTGAGTCCAGGGTGATGGGTGCAGGTTGCAGAGTTTAGGCTGAGTCCAGGGTGCTGGTTGCAGGGTGCTGAGTCCAGGGTGATGGGTGCAGGTTGCAGAGTTTAGGCTGAGTCCAAGGTGCTGGTTGCAGGGTGCTGAGTCCAGGGTGATGGGTGCAGGTTGCAGAGTTCATGCTGCTGTGTGCAGGGTGCTGGTTGCAGAGTGCAGGGTGCTGGTTGCAGAGTGCAGGGTGATGGGTGCTGACTGCAGGTTGCAGAGTTCAGGCTGCTGTGTGCAGAGTGCTGGTTGCAGGGTGCTGGGTACAGGATGAGTCCAGGGTGCAGGTTGCAGGGTGCTGGGTACAGGATGAGTCCAGGGTGCAGGTTGCAGGGTGCTGGGTGCAGAGTGCAGGGTGCAGGTTGCAGGGTGCTGGGTACAGGATGAGTGCAGGGTGCAGGTTGCTGGGTGCTGGGTACAGGATGAGTGCAGGGTGCTGGTTGCAGAGTGCAGGTTGCAGAGTGCAGGGTGCTGGTTGCAGAGTGCAGGGTGCTGGTTGCAGAGTGCAGGGTGCTGGTTGCAGGGTGCTGGGTACAGGATGAGTGCAGTGGCGGTGCAGAGGGTTGCTGGGTGCAGGGTGCTGGGTGCAGGGTGCTGGGTGCAGGGTGCTGGGTGCAGGGTGCTGGGTGCAGGGTGCTGGGTGCAGGGTGCAGGGTGCTGGGTGCAGGGTGCTGGGTGCAGGGTGCTGGGTGCAAGGTGCTGGTTGCAGGGTGCAGGGTGCTGGGTGCTGGGTGCTGGGTACAGGATGAGTGCAGGGTACAGCCTGATGCAGCTTTCTTGCACACTGGGAGTGAGATGTGACGTGGGGAACAAAGAGAAGTGGAATGAAGGCGAGAGGCTGGCAGATGTGATGACACGCTCTGAAGGTGTGCACACACTGCCTGCACCCTGTGCTCTGCACACACACAGCCCCGCCGGCTCGGTGAGTACAGCATTGTCTCTGCATTGTCTCTGATTGTCCCCGGGTGAGGACAGTGACCCCCAGGGGCCCGCACCCACCCGGCCGCCGCCGCCGCCGCCGCCGAAACTTCCTGCCGCAACTTTCCCTCCACATCCCCGCACCTCCGCACTGGAAGCAGAACTTTCCTGCGTGAGCCGCGGAGCTGACACTCAGGGCTGGTGAGTGCCAGGAGCTGCTGTGTGGGCTGGAGGATGTGCAGAGGACAGGACGGCCTCCTGTATACTGTGTGTGCAAGACGTGTATACCTGCTCTATACGTGTGGATATCATGTGCACTGTGCGTATACTGTGTATACTACATATGTGTGTGTGTGTGTATATAAGGTATAGTATATACGTGTACATATGATGGATGCTACACTGTATACTGCAATATATACGGTATATACTATGTCCTTGTGTATATACATGTGTAGTGTACGGCGTCTGCCAACATTCCGCTACTCTGTATTACAGCGCCCACCCCCCCTATAATAGAGAGCCCATTAGATACAGCGATATACCCTGGATACCGTGCCCGCTATATACCCTGTATACAGCAGTGAGGGACACAGCTACAACACGTGGACTCTGTTTACCTGTATAATTCCTCTAGAGCCACACACACACGCATATATATATATATATATATATATATATATATATATATATATATATATATATATTTTATATTATATATATTTATATATATATATATATATATATATATATATATATATATATATATATATATATATATATATATATATATATATATATATATATAGACATACATATACAGGCCCGGCCTTATAGAAGCATCTTCACTCACATACAGACAAGTATAGCAAGAGAGCAGAGAGCGACACGGACAGAAAAAGATAAAGAGATAGAGAGATAGATAGATAGATAGATAGATAGATAGTAGTAGATAGATAGATAGATAGATGGGAGATAGATAGATAGATAGATAGTAGATAGATAGATAGATGGGAGAAAGATAGATAGAAGATAGATAACTAGATAGATAGATAGGAGATAGATGGATGATAGATAGATAGGAGATAGATAGATGGATAGATAGATAGATAGATAGATAGGAGATAGATAGATATATATATAGGAGAGATAGATAGATATGGGATAGATAGATATATAGGAGATAGATAGATATATATATATATAGGAGAGATAGATAGATATGGGATAGATAGATATATAGGAGATAGATAGATGGATAGATAGATATAAGATAGATAGAGAGAGCGATAGATGGATAGATAGATATCTAGGAGATAGGTATGAGATAGATAGATAATTATGACATAGATAGGAGATAGATAAATAATTATGATAAAGATAGATAGGAGATAGATGGATAGATAGTTATGAGATAGATAGGAGATAGATAGATAGATAGATAGGAGATAGGAGATAGATAGATAGATAGGAGATAGATAGATAGATATAGATAATAGATAGATAAAATAGAAGATAGAATTAGATAGGAGAAAAGTATAGATAGATAGATAGATAGATAGATAGATAGGAGATAGATAGATAGATAGATAGATAGATAGACAGATAGAGAGGAGATAGATAGATAGGAGATAGATAGATAGGAGATAGATAGGAGATAGATAGATATGAGATAGATAGATAGATAGATATATAGATAGATAAATAGAAAGATGGAGAGAGATTTGAGAGTGATAAATAAATAGAGAGGAGACAGCCGGATGGATATGATATAGATAAAAATATAGGCGAGAGATCGACAGAAAGATAGTCCCTAGCCGGCAGCTGTATACTGATCTCTGTGTATATACATCCCCTTATAACTGACTGCACCGTGTTACAGAGCGGCCCGGGGGCTCCGGGCTGTATATAGCGGACCTGCTATATGATATAGGCGGCCGGGCAATATACTCCTCTCTGCGCTCAGAAGTTCTGCGATGTTATTTGCTCCCGTAAAAAAAGGAATCATTTTCTTTCAGGAGATTAAGGGACATTTGCAGCCTCCTGCGAAATTATATACAGTCATATGGTGTGCTATATTGTATACAGTGCTATATCTGTATACAGTCATATGGTGTGCTATATTACATACAGTGCTATATCTGTATACAGTCATATGGTGTGCTATATTATATACAGTGCTATATCTGTATACAGTCATATGGTGTGCTACATTATATACAGTGTTATATCTGTATACAGTCATATGGTGTGCTATATTATATACAGTGCTATATCTGTATACAGTCACATGGTGTGCTATATTATATACAGTGCTATATCTGTATACAGTCATATGGTGTGCTATATTATATACAATGCTATATCTGTATACAGTCATATGGTGTGCTATATTATATACAGAGTGCTATATCTGTATACAGTAATATAGTGTGCTATATTATACACAGTTCTCTTAATGTATAAAGTAATATGGTGTGCTATATTATATACAGTGCTCTATCTGTATACAGTCATATGTGTGCTATATTACATACAGTGCTATATCTGTATACAGTCATATGGTGTGCTATATTATTATAACAGTGCTATATCTGTATACAGTCATATTGGTGTGGCTATATTACATAACAGTGCTCTATCTGTATACAGTCATCTGGTGTGCTCCCTTAGATACAGTGCTCTATCTGTATACAGTCATCTGGTGTGCTACTTTTTATACTGTGGTCTATCTGTATACAGTCATATGGTGTGCTATATTATATACAGTGCTCTATCTGTATACAGTCATATGGTGTGCTATATTATATACAGTGCTATATCTGTATACAGTCATATGGTGTGCTATATTATATACAGTGCTATATCTGTATACAGTCATATGGTGTGCTATATTATATACAGTGCTATATCTGTATACAGTCATATGGTGTGCTATATTATATACAGTGCTATATCTGTATACAGTCATATGGTGTGCTATAAGTATACATCATATGGTGTCTATATTATATACAGTGCTATATATGTATACAGTAATATGGTGTGTTATATTATATAGAGTACTATATCTGTACAGTCATATGGTGTGCTATATTATATACAGTGCTCTATATGTATACAGTCATATGGTGTGCTATATTATATACAGTGCTCTATCTGTATACAGTCATATGGTGTGCTATATTATATACAGTGCTCTATCTGTATACAGTAATATGGTGTGCTATATTATATACAGTGCTTATACTGTATTACAGTTCATATGGTGTGCTATATTATATACAGTGCTCTATCTGTATACAGTCATATGGTGTGCTATATTATATACAGTGTTATATCTGTATACAGTCATATGGTGTGCTATATTATATACAGTGCTATATATATACAGTCAGAGGGTGTGCTATATTATATAGAGTGCTATCTCTGTACAGTCATATGGTGTGCTATATTATATACAGTGCTATAATGTATACAGTCATATGGTGTGCTATATTATATACAGTGCTCTATCTGTATACAGTCATGGTGTGTTATATTATATACAATGCTATATCTGTATACAGTCATATGGTGTACTATATTATATACAGTGCTATATCTGTATACAGTCATATGGTGTGCTTTAATTACATTACAGTGCTCTATCTGTATACAGTCATATGTAGTGATATATTATATAAAGAGCTCTATCTGTATACAGTCATATGGTGTGCTATATTATTATACATGTGCATCTATCTGTATACAGTCATATGGTGTGCTATATTATATATAGTGCTCTATCTGTATACAGTCATATGGTGTGCTATATTATATACAGTGCTATATCTGTATACAGTCATATGGTGTGCTATATTATATACAGTGCTCTATCTGTATACAGTCATATGGTGTGCTATATTATATACAGTGCTCTATCTGTATACAGTCATATGGTGTGCTATATTATATACAGTGCTATATCTGTATACAGTCATATGGTGTGCTATATTATATACAGTGCTATATCTGTATACAGTCATATGGTGTGCTATATTATATACAGTGCTCTATCTGTATACAGTCATATGGTGTGCTATATTATATACAGTGCTCTATCTGTATACAGTCATAAGATGTGCTATATTATATACAGTCATATGGTGTGCTATATTATATACAGTGCTCTATCTGTATACAGTCATATGGTGTGTTATATTATATACAGTGCTCTATCTGTATACAGTAATATGGTGTGCTATATTATATACAGTGCTCTATCTGTATACAGTCATATGGTGTGCTATATTATATACAGTGCTCTATCTGTACAGTCATATGGTGTGCTATATCTGTATACAGTCATATGGTGTGCTCTATCTGTATACAGTCATATAGTGTGCTATATTATATACAGTGCTATATCTGTATACAGATATATGGTGTGCTATATTATATACAGTGCTCTATCTCTATACAGTAATGGTGTGTTATATTATATACAGTGCTATATCTATATATAGTCATATGGTGTGCTATATTATATACAGTGCTATATCTGTATAAGTATCATGGTTGCTATTTATATACAGTGCTCTATCTGTATACATCATATGGGTGTTTATTATATACAGTGCTCTATCTGTATACAGTAATGGTGTGTTATATTATATACAATGCTATATCTGTATACAGTCATATGGTGTGTGCTATATTATATACAGTGCTCTATCTGTATACAGTCATATGGTATGCTATATTATATACAGTCCTCTATTTGTATACAGTCATATGGTGTGCTATATTATATACAGTGCTATATCTGTATACAGTCATATGGTATGCTATATTATATAAAGTGCTCTATCTGTATAAAGTCATATGTGTGTTTAAAGTGCTATATTGTATACCAGGTGTCTATATGATATACAGTCATATGGTGTGCTATATTATATACAGTGCTATATCTGTATACAGTCTCATGGTATGCTATATTATATACAGTGCTATATCTGTATACAGTCATATGGTGTGGTATATTATATAAAGGACTATATCTGTATACAGTCATATGGTGTGCTATATTATATACAGTGTTATTGTATACAGCCATATGGTGCGCCCACATTATATACAGTGTTATATCTGTATACAGTCATATGGTGTGCAATATTATATACAGTGTTATATCTGTATACAGTCATATGGTGTGCTATATTATATACAGTGCTTATATATCAGTATTTTATCAATTCATATGTAGTGCATATCTTTACATCATATGGTGTGTATATCTGTATACAGTCATATGGTGTGCAAAATTATATAAAGTGTATATCTGTATACAGTCATATGGTGTGCTATATTATATACAGTGCTATATCTGTATACAATCATATGGTGGGGGTATAACATTATACAGTGCCTTATCTGTATACAGTCTATGGTGTGCTATATTATATACAGATGCTATATCTGTATACAGTCATAAGGTGTGCCCATATTATATTACAGTTGCTATATCTATATATAGTCATATGGTGTGCTATATTATATACAGTGCTCTATCTGTATATAGTTATATGGTGTGCTATATTATACACAGTGCTCTATCTGTATACAATCATATGGTGTGGTATATTATATACAGTGCTCTATCTGTATACAGTCATGGTGTGTTATATTATATACAATGCTATATCTGTATACAGTCATGGTGTGCTATATTATATACAATGCTATATCTGTATACAGTCATAAGGTGTGCTATATTATATACAGTGCTATATCTGTATACAGTCATATGGTGTGCTACATTATATACAGTGCTATATCTGTATACAAATATTGGTGTTGCTATTATTTTATACAGTATTGATGTTAGTATATAGTATGAATGTGTGTTATATTATATACAAATGCTATGATGTTATATCCATTATGGGATTGCTATATCTATATAAAATGGGTTATATCTATATACAGCATATGGTGTGCTATATCATATATACAAGTTGCGTATATCTGTATACAGAATGGTGTGCTATAAATTTTAAACAGGTGTAATATCTGTATAACAGAATGGTGTTATATTATATAAGTGTCTATTGTTTTATCCATCATAAGGATGTGCTTATTATTATTTCAGAATTGGTGTCTATATTATATACAGTGGTGTTATATCCCGTATACAGAGATTGATGTTATATCCATATAAAGTGGCTATAACCTGTATACAGGAATGGGTTGCTATATTATATACAGTGCTATATCTGTATACAGTAATGTGGTGTTTTATTATATAAAGGATATATCTGTATTTTCATCATATGGGTGTGCTATATATATACAAGAGTGTATATCTATATACAGTATATGTGGTGCTATATTTATATACAAAGTGTTATATCTGTATACAGATATGGGTGTTAATATTATATACAGTGCTCTATCTGTTATACAGCCAGATTGGTGCGTATACTATATCATGTATCTATCTGGATACATATAAGATGTTAAATTAATACAGTGTATCATTACAGTCACATATGTGTAAATTTACAGTGCTATATAGTAACATCATATGGGGGCTATATTTTATGAGGCTATACTGTACAGTCATATGGTGTGCTTATCTTATAAGTCTGTGTTGTCATCTGTAACAGTCTATGGGTGCATATTAATACGTGTAATTTAAAAAAAGGTCATAAGGTGGCTATAACATATACAGGATTCGTATACAGTATATAGTGTGCTATATAAAAACAGAGTGCTAATTTATACACAAAGGTGTGCCATATTATATACAGTGCTTTTGTATACAGCATATGGTGTGATATTATATACAGTGCTATACTGTATAAGTCAAAATTTTTGCTATATTATATACAATGCTTATCTGTATACAGTCATATGGGGGTCTATATTATTACAGTCTATATCGTAAAATCACATGGGGTGCTATATTATATACAGTGTATACTGTTAAGTCATAGGTGTGTATATTATATACTTCCTACTTTATACAATCATATGGTGTCTATATTATTAAAAGGGATATTGTAACAGTCCATGGGGTTTCTATATTAATACAGTGTATATCTTATACATCAATGGGGTGCTTTTTTATATACATGCTCATCTGTCAGTCATATGGTGTTCTAATTATTAAGTGTCTTTTTGTATACAGTCATAAGATGGTAAAATTTATACAGTCAATGTGTGCTTATTTATACATGCCTTCTGTATACAGTCATATGGTTTTAAAAATTTTTACAGTGCTCTATCTGTATGCAGTCATTGGTGTCTATATTTATACGGCTCTATCTGTATACAGTCATATGGGGTGCTAATTTTTAAAAACGTGCTCTATCTGTAACAGTAATATGGTGTGCTATACGTATACAGTCCTATGGGTCTTTTTAAAACAGTGCTAATCTATCAGTCTCATGGTATGCTATATTATATCGTGCTATTCTGTTTTTCAGTCATATGGTGTCTATTTTTTTAACTGTTATATTGTAACACAATGGGGGGCTATATTATAACATGCTCTATCTGTATACATCTATAGTGTGCTAATTTTTATACATGCTAATCTGTTACCCAAAAAAATGTGCTATTTATATACATGCATTATATACAGTCACTGATGTGCTAATTAATAAATGTTATTGTATCAGTCATATGGTGTTTATATTTAAGAGTTATACGTAAGTCATATGGTGTGTATAACTGTTACAGTCTGTGGGGGGCTTATTTATACAGGGTATCTTTTTAAAAGTCATATGGTGGCTAATTATATACCCTGTATATCGTATACTTTCAAAAGTTTGCTATAACATAAACTGCTATAACTGTATACAGTATATGGGGGTGCTTTTTTATATACGGGCATATTGTATAATAAAAGGGTTTTCCCTATTATATACATGCTTTAAAACTGTAACAGTCATTTGGGTGTAATTTAACAATGCATACTATACATCAAGGTGTGCTATTTATTACAAGCTATATCTGTATACAGTCATTGGTTTTTTAATTTAAAAACAGTGTAATCTGTATACTATAGGTGTCATATTTATACATGCTCTATCTGTAACTTTATAAGGTGTGCTATATTATATACTGCTATATTGTATACAGTACAGGTGTCTTATTGTAACTGCAAATTGTAACAGTCATATGGTGTGCTATATTATATACGTGCTCTATCTGTATAAGTCATATGGTTGCTATATTATATAAGGTCTATCGTATACATATAAGTGTGCTATTTAATACTCCTTGGGTCTATATTATTCATGCTTATGTTACAGTCAATGGTGTGTTTATTATAAAAGTGCTCTACTGTATCAGTAAATGGTGTGCTATATTATATACGGTTATTGTATACATCATATGGGTGATATTTATAAGTGGGTCTATCTGTAACAGAATTGGTGTGCTTACTGTATACTCTATGGTTGCTCATCTGTATAAAGTCATATTTTTATATTATTACAGTGCTATATTGTATACAGATATTGGTGTCATTTATATACAGTGCTCTATCTTAACAGTCATGGGGGTTATATTATATACAGTGCTTATCTTTTAAAAGTCCCTATTGGGGGGGCTATATTATAACAGTGTCTATTGTATTAGTTATATGGTGTGCTAATTATATACAGGCTCTATCTGATACAATATAGGTGTGGTATATTATATACAGTCTTATCTTATCAGAATGGTGGTTTTTTATATACAATGATTCTTTTACAGTCTATGGGGGGCTAAATTTTAAAAACAGTGCTTATCTGTATAAGTCATATGGTATGCTATATTATATACAGTCCCCTATTTGTATCCCGTCATAGGTGTGCTATATTATATACAGTGCTATTTCTTATCGTCATATTTGCATATTTATAAAAGGGTCTATCGTAAAAGTCATATGGGTGCTTATTAATACAGTGCTAATCTGTATACATATAGGTGTGCTATATGATATACAGTCATATGGGGTGCTTATTATAACAGTCTAAAGTTAAGTCTCATGGATTATATTATATACTGCTATAAATTTTATACAGTCATATGGGTTGTTTTATATAAAGGACATATTTGTATACATCATATGGGTTTTATATTTTTAAAAAGTGCTCTATCTGTATACACCTATGGTGCCTATATTTTATACGGCCTACTTATAAGCCATAAAAATGTGCTTTTTTATACGTGCTATTGTTACAGTCAATATTGCTATAAAATTTTATACAGTGCTTATATGTTACAGTCATATGGTGTGCTATATTTATAAGTGCTTATCTGTCATCTATGGGTCTATATTTTTACAGAAAGGTTTGCTATATTAATAAAGTCTATCGTATACATCATATGGGGGGCTTATTATATACAGTCTATATCTGTATGGTATAAGGGGGTGAAAACATATACATCTATACTGTATACAGTATAGGGGGTCTATATTATAACAGAGTGCTATTCTGTATACAGTCATAAGGTGTGCCATATTATATCATGTATACTGATACAGTCTATGGGGCTATATTTTTTTTTAACAATGCATATCTGTATACAGTCATATGGGTGCTACATTATATACAGTGCTATATCTGTATACACATAGGGCATATTAATACAGTGCTATATTGTATACAGTCACATGGTGTCTATTTATATACGTGCTATTCTTTACATCAAAGGTGGCATATTATATAAATGCTATATCTGTTTAAAAAGTATAAGGTTGCTATATTTTATACTGCTATATCTGTATACAGTCTTTGCTACAAATTTTTTATACATGCTATATCTGATACAAAGATGTGGTGTTATATTTTTAAAATACAAATGTGATGTTTTAAAATATATAAGGAGGATGTTAATCCATATACAGAATGTGATGTTTTTATCCATATGAGAGGTTGAGTTATATCCCATATACAAGAGTGGTTATATACATATATACGAGATTGGTCCTTATATATATATACAGAGTGTCGCTATATCATATATACAAGATGTGCAATATCCTATAAAAAAAGGGTTGGTGTAATATCTTATATACAGAGATGCGGTGTTATATCCTATAATAAGAGGATGTTATATCCTACAAAGGATGTGGTTATATATCCTATTTACAGAGAATGTGGTGTTATATCCTATATACCGAGATGTGGTGTTATATCCTATATACAGAGATGTGATGTTATATCCCATATACTGAGATGTGGCGTTATATCCTATATACAGAGATGTGGTGTTATATCCTATATACCGAGATGTGGCGTTTATTCCCCATATACAGAGAGTGGTTTAATCCTTATACCCAGATGTGGGGTTATAAACATATCAGAGATTGATTTATATCCTATATACAAAAATGGGTTATATTAAATTTTCAGAGATGTGGTGTTATATACTTTTAAGAGATGTGGTGTTAATCAATTTTAAAAGAGATGTGGTGTTATTCATATATACAAGTGCGGTGTTATATCTTTTTTAAAAGAGATGTGGTGTTTTTATCTTATATACAGGTGCGGGTTTTTATACTTATCAGAGATGTGGTGTTATATCATATATACAGAGATGTGGTGTTATATCATATATACAGAGATGTGGTGTTATATCATATATACAGAGATGTGGTGTTATATCTTATATACAGAGATGTGGTGTTATATCTTATATACAGAGATGCGGTGTTATATATTTAAAAAGAGATGGGGGTGTAATCATATACAGGAAAAGGGTTATATCATATATACAGAGATGTGGTGTTATATCCTATATTTCGAGAGTGATTTTTTTATCGTATATTCAGAATGTGATGTTTTTATATAACTAAGAGATGTTTTTATATATCATTAACAAGGGGGTGGATTTCCCCTTTTAAAAAGTGTGGGATTATCCCATAACATAGTGTGGTTTATATCCATAACAGAGAGTGGTGTTTTATATATATACAGGAAAGTGGTTTAAAAATCAATTACAGAGATGTGGGGTTATTCATATTTCAGAGATGTGGTTAATTTTTATTTAAAACAGAGATGTGGTTTTTTACCTATTTAAAAAGGATTGGTGTTAATCAAATTTTTACAGATGTGGGTTTATATTTATATAAAGAGATGTGGGTTTTATATCCTTATACAGAGATTTGGTTATATATCATAAAAAGGATGTGGTGTTATTTATATATACAGAGATTGTTTTTAAACATAATATAAGAGGGTGTTATTATATAAGAGAGATGTTATAAAAATAACAGGGATTCGGCGTTATTCCCAATTTACAAGATGTGCGTTATTCCTTTATTTCATAGATGTGGTGTTATATCATATATACTGAGATTTGGTGTTATATCATTATAAGAGATTGAGTGTTTAAATTTTTTAAAACAGAGATGAAGTATTATATAAAATATACAGAGATGGTGTTTTAAACAAATAAAAATGTGGTTTTATATATAATACAAGATGGGTGGTGTTTATATATTCTAAAGATGGTGGTTAATCATATAACAGGAAAGTGGTTATATATCATATATACAGAGATGTGGTGTTATATCATATATACAGAGATGTGGTGTTATATCCTATATACAGAGATGAGGTGTTATATCATATATACAGAGATGTGGTGTTATATCATATATACAGAGATGTGGTGTTATATCATATATACAGAGATGTGGTGTTATATCATATATACAGAGATGTGGTGTTATATCATATATACAGAGATGTGGTTATATATTATATATACAGAGATGTGGTTATATATCATATATACAGAGATGTGGTGTTATATCCTATATACAGAGATGTGGTGTTATATCATATATACAGAGATGTGGTGTTATATCATATATACAGAGATGTGGTTATATATTAATTTTTCAGGATGTGGTGTTATATAAAATATACAAGATTGGTTTTATATTTTATATACAGGATGTGGTTATTATCATATATCAGAGATTTTGGGGTTATATCCCAATAAAAGGTTGGTTTTAAAAATTTTGGGATAGGTGTTAATCAATATACAAGGGGTGTGGCGTTATATCATATATACAGAGATGTGGTGTTATATCATATATACAGAGATGTGGTTATATATAATATATACATAGATGTGGTGTTATATCATATATACAGAGATGTGGTGTTATATCCTATATACAGAGTTGAGGTGTTATATCTTATACAGAATGTGGTGTTAAATTTCCCATTACAGAGATGAGGTGTTATATCTATAAGAATGGTTGTTAATATATATTTCGAGTGTGGGTGTTTTATCTATATCAGAGTGTGGTTATTATATTTATCCCGAGATGTGATGTGTTATATCCTTGTACAGAGATGGGGGTTTTTCAATAACAGAGATGGGTGTTTTATCCCATATCAAGATGAGGTGTTTATCATATTACGGATGTGGGGTTATATCATATAATATCAGATATGTGGTGTTTATCCTAATTTTCAGAGATGAGGTTTTAATATATTTACAGAGATTGGCGTTATATCATATATAAACGAGATGTTTGTTATATCATATTACCCGAGAGTGGTGTTATATCCTTTTCAAAAGTGGGTTTTTTTCTTAAAGGAGTGGTGTTATTCCCCATATACAGAGATTGTGTGTTTATCAATTTTTACAGGTGTGGTGTATATCCATAAACAATATGTGTTGTTATATCCTATATACAGAGATGTGGCGTTATATCTTATATACAGAGATGTGGTGTTATATCATATATACAGATATGTGGTGTTATATCATATATACAGAGATGTGGTGTTATATCCTATATACAGAGAGGTGGTGTTATATCATATATACAGAGATGTATGTGATGTGTTATATCCTATATACAGAGATGTGGTGTTATATCCTATATACAGAGATGTGGTGTTATATCATATATACAGAGATGTTGTGTTATATCCTATATACAGAGATGTGATGTTATATGATATATACAGGGATGCGGCATTATATCCTATATACAGAGATGTGGTGTTATATCCTATATACAGAGATGTGGTGTTATATCATATATACAGAGATGTGGTGTTATATCATATATACAGAGATGTGGTGTTATATCATTTAACAGAAGTGGGGTTATATCATTATCAGAGATGTGGTTATTATCATATATAAGAGATGTGGTGTTTTATTTTTTTATAAGGATGTGGGGTTTTTCTATATACAGAGATGTGGTGTTATATCTTATATACAGAGATGTGGTGTTATATCTTATATATATATACAGAGATGCGGTGTTATATACTATATACAGAGATGTGGTGTTATATCATATATACAGAGATGTGGTTAATTTTTATATACAGAAGCGGTGTTTATCAATATACAGGGATGCGCGTTATATCCCATATAAAGAGAGTGGTGTTTATCCTTATACAGAGTGTGGTGTTATATATAATTTTCAGAAATGTGATGGTTTATCCTATATAAGGATGGGTGTTTATCTATATACAGAATGTGGTGTTATATCCTATATACAGAGATGTGATGTTATATCATATATACAGAGATGTGGTGTTATATCCTATATACAGAGATGTGATGTTATATCCTATATACAGAGATGTGGTGTTATATCATATATACAGAGATGTGGTTATATATCATATATACAGAGATGTGGGGGTTTATCCCTATTAAGGGGCGGCGTTATATACTATATACAGAGATGTGATGTGTTATATCCTATATACAGAGATGTGGTGTTATATCATATATACAGAGATGTGATGTGTTATATCCTATATACAGAGATGTGGTGTTATATCCTATATCGAGTTGGTTTTTTAATATATACAGGGTGTGGTATTATATCATTATACGGATGTGGGTTTTAAAATAATTTACATAGTGGGTTTATATCATTATACAGAGTGTGGTGTTATATCTATATACCCAAATTGAGGTGTTATATTATATACAGAGTGTGGGGTTTATCCTATATACAGAATGTGCGTTATTCTATATACAGGTAATAAATTTTAAAGATATAGATTTAATTTACGAAGTCCCCGTGTGTAATTTCTATATAAAAAGGGGTACGGGTGAATATTCTATATACAGGTGTATTTTCTGGCCCCATGGAATTATGGGGCTTTATATACTTGCTTTACATGAATTTTCAGATAAAAACATAAAAATTAGGGGGCGTTGCCGGCGCAGAGCAGTTGCTTCTGTGTCTTGGATACTGTCTGTGGCCACTTCTCTGTGGGGCCCTATAAGAATGGACGCGTGTGAACTCTTTCACTTTCTTTGTCATTATCAGATTTCTCCATTCTGGTCATTGAGTAATTTATGGCCCCAATATTACTTTTCTTGGGCCAAAAAGTAGAGGGCCTCTATGAAAACGGTCTAAGCGTAAGACTGTCCTTGTTGCCCATAGCAACCAGTCAGAGCTAATAGCAACCAATCAGCTTTCATTTCTTTTACAGCTCTGGAAAAACAAAAGCTGAGCTCTGATTGGTCGCTATGGGCTCTGGTTGCTATGGACTGTGGTTATATGGGCTGAGATTGGTGGCTATAGGCTCTGATTGGTTGCTAAGGGCAACAAGGACAGTCTTGCGCTTACAACAGGTTCACATGGCGCATTGCGGTGGGCACAGGTACGCCCCACAGTGCAGGTTGGTTGTGTTGTTGGAATAACGCGCTTCCAAGCCTCAGACCCCTGCAACTTCCATGCCCGCCCTGTGTGTATCCTCCATGTTATTACCTCGCGCTCCTGGGTCCTCCATGTTATTACCTCAGACTCCTGCGTCCTCCATGTTATTACCTCACACTCCTGCGTCCTCCATGTTATTACCTCACACTCCTGCGTCCTCCATGTTATTACCTCAGAATCCTGCGTCCTCCATGTTATCACCTCAGACTCCTCCATCCTCCATGTTATTACCTCACACTCCTGCGTCCTCCATTTTATTACCTCAGACTCCTGCGTCCTCCATGTTATCACCTCAGACTCCTGCGTCCTCCATGTTATTACCTCACACTCCTGTGTCCTCCATGTTATTACCCCACACTCCTGCATCCTCCATGTTATCACCTCAGAATCCTGCGTCCTCCATGTTATTACCTCACACTCCTGTGTCCTCCATGTTATTATACCTCAGACCTCCCTGCATCCTCCATGTTATTACCTCAGACTCCTGCGTCCTCCATGTTATTACCTCAGACTCCTGCGTCCTCCATGTTATTACCTCAGACTCCTGCGTCCTCCATGTTATTACCTCAGACTCCTGCGTCCTCCATGTTATTACCTCAGACTCCTGCGTCCTCCATGTTATTACCTCACACTCCTGCGTCCTCCATGTTATTACCTCAGACCTCCTGCTCCTCCATGTTATTACCTCAGACTCCTGCGTCCTCATGTTATTACCTCAGACTCCTGTGTCCTCCATGTTATTACCTCAGACTCCTGCGTCCTCCATGTTATTACCACAGACTCCTGCGTCCTCCAAGTTATTACTCACACCTCCTGCGTCCTCCATGTTATTACTCAGACGCTCCTGCGTCCTCCATGTTATTCCTCAGACCTCCTGTGTCCTCCATGTTATTACCTCAGCCTCTGCCCCCATGTTTTACCAGCCCTGCGTCCTCCATGTTATTACCTCAGACCCTGCTCCTCCATGTTATTACCTCAGACTCCTGCGTCCTCCATGTTATTACCTCTCCAGCGTCCTCCATGTTATTACTTCAGACTCCTCCATCCTCCATGTTATTACCTCACACTCCTGCGTCCTCCATGTTATTACCTCAGACTCCTGCGTCCTCCATGTTATTACCTCAGACTCCTGCGTCCTCCATGTTATTACCTCAGACTCCTGCGTCCTCCATGTTATTACCTCAGACTCCTGCGTCCTCCATGTTATTACCTCAGACTCCTGCGTCCTCCATGTTATTACCTCAGACTCCTGTGTCCTCCATGTTATTACCTCACACTCCAGCGTCCTCCATGTTATTACTGTAGAGCCCTGCATCCTCCATGTTATTACCTCAGACTCCTGTGTCTTCCATGTTATTACCTCAGACTCCTGCATCCTCCATGTTATTACCTCAGACTCCTGCGTCCTCCATGTTATTACCTCAGACTCCTGAGTCATCCATGTTATTACCTTAGGCTCCTACGTCCTCCATGTTATTACCTCAGACCCTCCTGCGTCCTCCATGTTATTACCTCATACTCCTAGCGTCCTCCATTTATTACTCAGACTCCTGCGTCCTACATGTTATTACCTCAGACACCTGCCTCCTCCATGTTATTACCTCAGACTCCTGCGTCCCCCATGTTATTACCTCAGACTCCTGCGTCCTCCATGTTATTACTTCAGAGCCCTGCGTCCTTCATGTTATTACCTCAGATCCCTGCGTCCTCCATGTTATTACCTCACACTCCTGCGTCCTCCATGTTATTACTTCAGAGCCCTGCGTCCTCCATGTTATTACCTCAGACTCCTGTGTCTTCCATGTTATTACCTCAGACTCCTGCCTCCTCCATGTTATTACCTAAGGCTCCTGCGTCCTCCATGTTATTACCTCAGACTCCTGCGTCCTCCATGTTATTACCTCAGACTCCTGCGATCCACCATGTTATTACCTCAACTCCTGCGTCCTCCATTTATTACTCAGACTCCTGGTTCCATGTTATTAACCTCAGACTCCTGCAGTCCTCCATGTTATTACTACCCGTCCAGAACCTTCCTGCCTCCTCCATGTTATTACCTAAGACTCCTGCGTCCCCCATGTTATTACCTCAGACTCCTGCGTCCTCCATGTTATTACCTCAGACTCCTGCGTCCTCCATGTTATTACCTCAGACTCCTGCGTCCTCCATGTTATTACCTCAGACTCCTGCGTCCTCCATGTTATTACCTCAGACTCCTGCGTCCTCCATGTTATTACCTCACACTCCTGCGTCCTCCATGTTATTACCTCAGACTCCTGCGTCCTCCATGTTATTACCTCAGACTCCTGCCTCCTCCATGTTATTACCTCAGACTCCTGCGTCCTCCATGTTATTACCTCAGACTCCTGCGTCCTCCATGTTATTACCTCAGACTCCTGCGTCCTCCATGTTATTACCTCACACTCCTGCGTCCTCCATGTTATTACCTCAGACTCCTGCGTCCTCCATGTTATTACCTCAGACTCCTGCGTCCTCCATGTTATTACCTCACACTCCTGCGTCCTCCATGTTATTACCTCAGACTCCTGCGTCCTCCATGTTATTACCTCAGACTCCTGCGTCCTCCATGTTATTACCTCAGACTCCTGCGTCCTCCATGTTATTACCTCATACTCCTGCGTCCTCCATATTATTAACTCAGACCCCTGTGTCCATGTTATTACCTCAGACTCCTGCATCCTCCATGTTATTACCTCAGACTCCTGCGTCCTCCATGTTATTACCTCAGACTCCTGTGTCCTCCATGTTATTACCTCACACTCCTGCGTCCTCCATGTTATTACCTCAGACTCCTGCGTCCTCCATGTTATTACCTCAGACTCCTGCGTCCTCCATGTTATTACCTCAGACTCCTGCGTCCTCCATATTATTAACTCAGACCCCTGTGTCCATGTTATTACCTCAGACTCCTGCATCCTCCATGTTATTACCTCAGAGCCCTGCGTCCTCCATGTTATTACCTCAGACTCCTGCGTCCTCCATGTTATTACCTCAGACTCCTGCGTCCTCCATGTTATTACCTCAGACTCCTGCGTCCTCCATCTTATTACCTCAGACTCCTGCGTCCTTCATGTTATTACTTCAGAGCCCTGTGTCCTCTATGTTATTACCTCAGACTCCTGCGTCCTCCATGTTATTACCTCAGACTCCTGCGTCCTCCATGTTATTACCTCAGACTCCTGCGTCCTCCATGTTATTACCTCAGACTCCTGCGTCCTCCATGTTATTACCTCAGACTCCTGCGTCCTCCATGTTATTACCTCAGACTCCTGTGTCCTCCATGTTATTACCTCACACTCCTGCGTCCTCCATGTTATTACCTCACACTCCTGCGTCCTCCATGTTATTACTTCAGAGCCCTGCGTCCTCCATGTTATTACTTCAGACTCCTGTATCCTCCATGTTATTACGTCATGAGCCCCCACAGGTAGGTCCCCTACGAAATGAGCCCCCAGAGGGAGGTTCCCCCCACCCCCCGGTATAAACCACCACAGGTAGATCACCCTTGTATGAGCTCCGCTTCCCCCACGTGCTGTGGCCCCCATGCTCCCTCTTCCCCCTGTGGTCCCTCTCCCCTCCATGCTGGGCCCCCGTGCTCCCTCTCCCCTCCATGCTGTGGCCCCCGTGCTCCCTCTTCCCCCTGTGGTCCCTCTCCCCTCCATGCTGGGGCCCCCGTGCTCCCTCTCCCCTCCATGCTGTGGCCCCCGTGCTCCCTCTTCCCCCCATTCTGTGGTCCCTGTGCTCTCACTCCCCCCCCCCCCGTGCTGTGGCCCCCGTGCTCCTCCCCCCCCCCGTGCTGTGGCCCCTTTGCTCTCACTCCCCCCCCGTGCTGTGGCCCCCCTCTCCCCTGTACTGTGGCCCCGTGGTCCCTCTCCCCCTGTGGTCCCTCTCCCTTGTGGCCCCCTGCGGTCCCTCTCCCATGTGGCCCCCTGCAGTCCCTCCTCCCCCTGCGGTCCCTCTCCCCTGTGGCCCCCCTCTCCCCCTGTGGCCCCCATGCTGTGGTCCCCGTGCACTGCCTGAGATGTGGCCCCGCTGTGCTGTGCCGTGTCCCCTGTGCTGTGGTCCCCGTGCAGTGCCCCCCGTGCTGTATCTGTGCTGTGGCCCCAGTGCTGTATCTCTGAAGTGGCCTCAGTGCTGTATCTGTGCTGTGGCCCCCGTGCTGTATCTGTGCTGTGGCCCCTGTGCTGTATCTGTGCTTTGGTCCCAGTGCACTGCCTGTGATGTGGCCCCTGTGCTGTGGCAGATGACACGTCCCTCTCCCTCGTCATGTGGCCCCCGTGCTGTATCTGTGCTGTGGCCCCCATCCTATATCTGTGCTGTGGCCCCCGTGCTGTATCTGTGCTGTGTCTGTATTGTATCTGTGCTGTGGCCCCCGTGCCGTATCCGTGCTGTGGCCCCTGTGCTGTATCTGTGCTGTGGCCTATGTGCTGTATCTTTGCTGTGGCCCCCTTTCCGGATCTGTGCTGTGGCCCCTGTGGTGTATCTGTGCTGTGGCCCCCGTGCTGTATCTTTGCTGTGGCCCCTTTGCTTTATCTGTGCTGTGGCCCCCGTGCTGTATCTGTGCTGTGGCCCCAGTGCTGTATCTGTTCTGTGGCCCCTGTGGGGATCTGCGCCTGCCCCCCCACTCTCCTCTGTGCTGTGGCCCCCGTGCTGTATCTGTGCTGTGTCTGTGTTGTATCTGTGCTGTGTCTGTGCTGTATCTGTGCTGTCTCTGTATTGTATCTGTGCTGTGTCTGTATTGTATCTGTGCTGTGTCTGTATTGTATCTGTGCTGTGTCTGTATTGTATCTGTGCTGTGTCTGTATTGTATCTGTGCTGTGTCCGCTGTCGTGTTTGTGTGCTGTGTCCCCCGTGCTGTATCTGTGCTGTGGCCCCTGTGCTGTATCTGTGCTGTGGCCCCCGTGCTGTATCTGTGCTGTGGCCCCTGTGCTGTATCTGTGCTGTGTCCCCTGTGCTGTATCTGTGCTGTGGCCCCTGTGCTGTATCTGTGCTGTGGCCTCTGTGCTGTATCTGTGCTGTGGCCCCCGTGCTGTATCTGTGCTGTGGCCTCTGTGCTGTATTTGTGCTGTGGCCCCTGTGCTGTATCTGTGCTGTGGTCCCCGTGCTGTATCTGTGCTGTGGCCTCTGTGCTGTATCTGTGCTGTGGCCCCCGTGCTGTATCTGTGCTGTGGCCCCCGTGCTGTATCTGTGCTGTGGCCCCCGTGCTGTATCTGTGCTGTGGCCCCCGTGCTGTATCTGTGCTGTGGCCTCTGTATTGTATCTGTGCTGTGGCCCCCGAGCTGTGGCCTGTGCTGTGGCCCCTGTGATGTATCTTTGCTGTGGCCCCTGTCCTGTATCTGTGCTGTGGCCCCCGGTGCTGTATCTGTGCTGTGGCCCCGGTGCTGTATCTGTGCTGTGGCTCCGTGCTGTATCTGTGCTGTGGCCTGTGCTGTGGCCCCTGTGATGTATCTTTGCTGTGGCCCCTGTCCTGTATCTGTGCTGTGGCCCCCGTGCTGTATCTGTGCTGTGGCCTCTGTGCTGTATCTGTGCTGTGGCCCCCGTGCTGTATCTGTGCTGTGGCCCCCGTGCTGTATCTGTGCTGTGGCCCCCTTGCTGTATCTGTGCTGTGGCCCCGTGCTGTATCTGTGCTGTGGCCCCGTGCTGTATCTGTGCTGTGGCCCCCGTTCTGTATCTGTGCTGTGGCCCCCGTGCTGTATTTGTGCTGTGGCCCCCGTGCTGTATCTGTGCTGTGGCCCCCGTGCTGTATCTGTGCTGTGGCCCCTGTGGGGCTCTGCGCCTGCCCCATCCCTCTCCCACGTGCTGTGGCCCCCGTGCTGTTTCTGTGCTGTGGCCCCCGTGCTGTATCTGTGCTGTGACCCCTGTGCTGTATCTGTGCTGTGGCCCCTGTGCTGTATCTGTGCTGTGGCCTCTGTGCTTTATATGTGGTGGGGACCCCCGTGCTGTATCTGTGCTGTGGCCACTGTGCTGTATCTGTGCTGTGGCCCCCTGTGCTGTGTCTGTGTTGTGTCTGTGTTGTATCTGTGCTGTGGCCCCCGTGCTGTATCTGTGCTGTGGCCCCTGTGCTGTATCTGTGCTGTGGCCCCCTGTGCTGTATCCTGTGCGATGTGGCCCCTGTGCTGTATCTGTGCTGTGGCCCCCGTGCTGTCTCTGTGCTGTGGCCCCCGTGCTGTATCTGTGCTGTGGCCCCCGTGCTGTATCTGTGCTGTGACCCCGCTATGCTGTGGCCCCCGTGCTGTATCTGTGCTGTATCTGTGCTGTGGCCCCTGTGCTGTATCTGTGCTGTGGCCCCTGTGCTGTGTATCTTGTGCTGTGGGCCCCCGTGCTGTATCTGTGCTGTGGCCCCCGCTGTCTGTATCTGTGCTGTGGCCCGCTGTGCTGTATCTGTGCTGTGGCCCCTGTGCAGTATCTGTGCTGTGGCCTCTGTGCTGTATCTGTGCTGTGACCCCGCTATGCTGTGGCCCCCGTGCTGTATCTGTGCTGTATCTGTGCTGTGGCCCCCGTGCTGTATCTGTGCTGTGGCCCCGGTGCTGTATCTGTGCTGTGGCCCCCGTGCTGTATCTGTGCTGTGGCCCGCTGTGCTGTATCTGTGCTGTGGCCCGCTGTGCTGTATCTGTGCTGTGGCCCCTGTGCTGTATCTGTGCTGTGGCCCGCTGTGCTGTATCTGTGCTGTGGCCCCCGTGCTGTATCTGTGCTGTGGCCCCTGTGCTGTATCTGTGCTGTGGCCCCTGTGCTGTATCTGTGCTGTGGCCCCCGTGCTGTATCTGTGCTGTGGCCCCTGTGCTGTATCTGTGCTGTGGCCCCCGTGCTGTATCTGTGCTGTGGCCCCAGTGCTGTATCTTTGCTGTGGCCTGTGTTGTATCTGTGCTGTATCTGTATTGTATCTGTGCTGTGGCCCCTGTGCTGTATCTGTGCTGTGGCCTCTGTGCTGTATCTGTGCTGTGGCCCCTGTCCTGTATCTGTGCTGTGGCCCCTGTGCTGTATCTGTGCTGTGGCCCCTGTGCTGTATCTGTGCTGTGGCCCCTGTGCTGTATCTGTGCTGTGGCCCCTGTGCTGTATCTGTGCTGTGGCCCCTGTGCTGTATCTGTGCTGTGGCCCCTGTGCTGTATCTGTGCTGTGGCCTCTGTGCTGTATCTGTGCTGTGGCCCCTGTCCTGTATCTGTGCTGTGGCCCCTGTCCTGTATCTGTGCTGTGGCCCGCTGTGCTGTATCTTTGCTGTGGCCCCCGTGCTATATCTGTGCTGTGGCCCGCTGTGCTGTATCTGTGCTGTGCCCCCGCTGTGCTGTATCTGTGGCCCCCGTGCTGTATCTGTGCTGTGGCCCCCGTGCTGTATCTGTGCTGTGGCCTGTGCTGTATCTGTGCTGTGGCCTCTGTGCTGTATCTGTGCTGTGGCCCCTGTGCTGTATCTGTGCTGTGGCCCGCTGTGCTGTATCTTTGCTGTGGCCCCTGTCCTGTATCTGTGCTGTGGCCTGTGCTGTATCTGTGCTGTGGCCCCGTCCCCGTCCCTCTCGGGGGTTGCACGCCGGGAAATGCTTGGAATACTTGGGACATGGCCGCGCTCGTCCTGAGGCAGTGACAGCGCCGGACACAGCCCTGAGCCTGCGAGGTAACGGGGCCCCGACAGCGGCGGCGAGGGTGAGCTGTGCCGGGGGGACATCAACCCTGCCCCGGGAGCGGGTGTGCGTGGCCGGACCGGCAACACGTGGGGACCCCGGTACCCCCCCCCCCCCCCGGTATGTGCCCCCACAGGTATGCCCCCCCCCAGTATGAGCCCCCACAGGTATGCACCCCCCCCAGTATGAGCCCCCACAGGTATGCCCCCCCAGGTATGCACCCCCCTCCCAGTATGAGCCTCCACAGGTATGCCCCCCCAAATATGTGCCCCCACAGGTATGCCCCCCCCGTATGAGCCCCCACAGGTATGCCCCACAAAGTATGGGCCCCCACAGGTATGCCCCCCCCTGTATGAGCCCCCACTGGTATGCCCCCCAGTATGAGCCCCCACAGGTATGCCCCCCCCAAGTATGAGCCCCCACAGGTATGCCCCCCCAGTATGAGCCCCCACAGGTATGCCGCCTCCATGAGCCCTCACAAGTATGCCCCCCTCCTGTATGAGCCCCCACAGGTATGCCCCCCCCAGTATGAGCCCCCACAGGTAAGCCGCCCCCATGAGTCCCCACAGTTATGCCCGCCCCCCCCCAGTATGAGCCCCCACAGGTATGCCCCCCCCCCCAAGTGTGAGCCTCCACAGGTTTGCCCCCCCCCATGAGCCCCCACAGGAATGCCCCCCCCAGTATGAGCCCCCACAGGTAGGTCCCCCCCCATGAGCCCCCACAGGTAGGTCCCCCCCATGAGCCCCCACAGGTAGGTTCCCCCCCAGTATGAGCCCCCACAAGTACCTCTCCCCAGTATGAGCTCCCACAGGTAGGTCCCTCTCGGTATGAGCCCCCACAGATAGGTCCCTCTCGGTATGAGCCCCCACAGATAGGTCCCCCCCAGTCTGCGCCCGCCACAGTTAGGTCCTCCCCATTATGAGCCCCCCCAGTTTGGTCCCCCCTGTATGAGCCCCCACAGATAGGTCCCCCCGTATGAGCCCCCACAGGTAGGTCCCCCCCGGTATGAGCCCCCACAGGTATGTCCCCCCCAGCATGAGCCCCCACAGATATGTCCCCCTCGCTATTAGCCCCACAGGTAGGTCCGCCTGGTATGAGCCCCCTTAGGATGGTCTTCCCCCCCCCCGCCAGTATGAGCCCCCACAGGTAGGTCCCCTCCCCGGTATGAGCCCCCACACATAGGTTACCCCGGTATGAGCCCCCACAGGTATGTCCCCCTAGTATGAGCCCCCACTGGTAGGTCACCCGCAGTATGAGCCCCCACAGGTAGGTCCCTCTAGGTATGAGCCCCCACAGGTAGGTCCCCTCCCCCGGTATGAGCCCCCACAGGTAGGTCCCCCCAGTATAAGTCTCCTCAGGTAAGTTCCACCCCCCCCCCCCCCGTGAGCCCTTACAGGTAGGTCCCCCAGTATGAGCCCCCACAGGTAGGTCCCTATCGGTATGAGCCCCCACAGGTAGGTGCCCCCAGTATAAGTCTCCTCAGGTAAGTTCCCCCCGTGAGCCCCCACAGGTAGGTCCCTCTTGGTATGAGCCCCCACAGGTAGGTTCCCCCCCAGTATGAGCCCCCACGGGTAGGTTCCCCCCCCAGTTTGTGCCCCCACTGGTAGGTCCCCCAGTATGTGCCCCCACAGGTAGGTCCCCCAGTATGAGCCCCCACAGGTAGGTCCCTCTCGGTATCAGCCCCCCACAGGTAGGTTCCCCCCCAGTATGAGCCCCGACAGGTAGTTCCCCCCAGCATGAGCCCCCAAAGGTAGGTCCCTCTCGGTATGAGCCCATACAGGTAGGTCCCCTCCCCCGGTATGAGCCCCCACAGGTAGAAGCCCCCAGAGATAAGTCCCCCCCCAGTATGAGCCCCCAGAGATGGGTCCCCGCCGCCGGTCAGTAGCGCTCCGCACGCTGCAGCTCCTCGGAGCGGCCACAGGGCGGCGGCAGAGCGCAGCGCTATCTCAGGACTCGGGATAAAGTTCTGCTGAAACTTTCAGCCGCAGCTCAGATCCGAGGGCAATGGAGCTGCGTCCCGCTCCCGAGAGCAGGCAGGGGCCCCGCTGACCCCCGGGGCATGGAGCGCACAGCAGGCCGGACACTGACAGCTCTGCAGCCGCGGGAGGGTGCGCGGTAAGTGCGACAGGGGCTGTGTGGACGGGCCCCTGCTCTATGCCCCTGTATAGGATATGTCCTCCTGCGTCTTCCCTGGATACTAGATATCTTACTGTATATATCCTCCTGTATATCCCCCCGTATACTATATATCCTCCTGTATATCCCCCATATACTATATATCCTCCTGTATACTATATATCCTCCTGTATATCCTCCTGTATGCTATATATCTTACTGTATATCCTCCTGTATACTATATATCCTCCTGTATGCTATATATCTTACTGTATATCCTCCTGTATACTATATATCCTCCTGTATGCTATATATCTTACTGTATATCCTTCTGTATACTATATATCCTCCTGTATATCTACCCATATACTATATATCCTCCGGTATATCCCCCCATATACTATATATCCTCCTGTATACTATATATCCTCCTGTATATCCTCCTGTATACTATATATCCTCCTGTATATCCTCCTGTATGCTATATATCTTACTGTATATCCTCCTGTATACTATATATCCTCCTGTATATCCTCCTGTATGCTATATATCTTACTGTATATCCTCCTGTATACTGTATATCCTCCTTTATACTATATATCCTCCTGTAAGCTATATATCTTACTGTATATCCTCCTGCATACTATATATCTTCCTGTTTATACTCCTGTATACTATATATCTTCCTGTATACTGTATATCGTCCTGTGTACTATATATCCTCCTGTATACTATATATCCTCCTGTATATCACCCTGTATATTATATATCCCCCTGTATAGTGTATATTATATCCCTCTGTATACTATATATCCCCCCGTATACTATATATCCTGTATACTGTATATCCTCCTGTATATCCCCCTGTATACTATATATCCTCCGGTATACTGTACATCACTCTGTATACTGTAACTCCTCCTTTATACTATACATCTTCCCCTATGTATCCTCCTGTTTATCCCCTTGTATACTGTATATCCCTTTATATATTGTATATATCCCCTGTATATTTTATATTCTCCCATATACTGTATATCCCCCTTTATACTATATTGTGATCACTGCTCCCTGTATACAATATATACTGTATATCCTCTTATATACTTTATATCCTCCTGTATATATCCCTTGTATACTGTATACTTCCCTGTATTCTGTGTATCCCCCTGTGTACTGTTTATCCCTCTATATACAGTATATATCCTGTTTACTGTACTTAATCCCTGTATACTGTATATCTTTCTGTATACTATATATTCCTCTAAATATTGTATCTATCCCCCTGTATGCTGTGTATATCCCTTTGTGTACTGTGTATGTCCTCCTTTATATGGTATACCCATCTATATACTGTATATATCCCCTTTATACTATATATTCTTCCGTATACTGTATATCCCCTGTATACTGTATTGTGAGCACTGCCCCTATATACTGTATATCCTACTGATAAATGTATCTCCTCTTGTATACTGTATTGTCAGCACTGCCCCTTGTATACCATATTTCACTTCTTTATATACCCCTGTATACTATATATAATCCAATATACTTTATATCCCAGTTTACCATATATCCCTCTATATACTGTATATCCCCCTGTATACTATAAACGCAATATCCCTCTGTATATCCCCAGTATTCTGTATATCCTCCTATGTATTGTATCTCCCCTGTATATCCTCCTATTTACTGTATATATCCCTTGTGTACTAGATATCCTCCTGTATACTGTATATCCCACTGTATATCCTCCTATATGCTGTATATTCCTCTTTTTGCTATACATTCCTCTATAATATATATCCCCTGTATACTATATATCATCCGGTATACTGTATTGTCAGCACTGCCCCCTGTATATTGTGAGTACTGATTGGCTGATTCGAGCTGTTGGTCTTGCTGATATTTTCGGGTCGTCCATGGTGCATTCAGATTTATAATTATGACTTGTCGCTGACTAGAAACAATATATTTCCAGATGCATCTTCTCTTTCTGATAATGATATTCTAGTGTTCCCTGGAGATCAGGGGTGACCTGCAGTGCGGCCGCCGGGGAATCACCCGCGAATCTGACTGCGGAGCGTGATCGTCACCTGGAGGTGCTCGGCGTCGCCTCGGTTCTGTCAGCTGATGTCGCCCCGATCACGCCGCTTCTGATGTCGCCCCGATCACGCCGCTTCTGATGTCGCCCCGATCACGCCGCTTCTGATGTCGCCCCGATCACGCCGCTTCTGATGTCGCCCTGATCGCGTCGGTTCTGATGTCGCCCTGATCACGCCGCTTCTGATGTCGCCCAGCTCGCGTCGGTTCTGATGTCGCCCCGATCGCGTCGGTTCTGATGTGGCCCCGATCGAGTTGCTTCTGATGTCGCCCCGATCACGCCGGTTCTGATGTCGCCCCGATCACGCCGGTTCTGATGTCACCCCGATCACGCCGGTTCTGTCAGCTGATGTCGCCCCGATCACGCCGCTTCTGATGTCGCCCCGATCACGCCGCTTCTGATGTCGCCCCGATCACGCCGGTTCTGATGTCGCCCCGATCACGCCGGTTCTGATGTCGCCCCGATCGCGTCGGTTCTGATGTGGCCTCGATCGCGTCGGTTCTGATGTGGCCTCGATCGAGTCGCTTCTGATGTCGCCCTGATCGCGGCGGTTCTGATGTCGCCCTGATTGCGTCGCTTCTGATGTCGCCCCGATCGCGTCGGTTCTGATGTCGCCCCGATCTCGTCGGTTCTTATGTCGCCCTGATCGCGTCGGTTCTGATGTGGCCTCGATCGCGTCGGTTCTGATGTGGCCTCGATCGCGTCGCTTCTGATGTCGCCTCGATCACGCCGGTTCTGATGTCGCCCCGATCGCGTCGGTTCTGATGTGGCCTCGATCGCGTCGGTTCTGATGTCGCCCCGATCGCGTCGGTTCTGATGTGGCCCCGATCGAGTCGCTTCTGATGTCGCCCTGATCGCGTCGGTTTCTGATGTCGCCCTGATTGCGTCGCTTCTGATGTCGCCCCGATCGAGTCGCTTCTGATGTCGCCCCGATCACGTCGGTTCTGATGTCGCCCCGATCGCGTCGGTTCTGATGTGGCCTCGATCGCGTCGGTTCTGATGTGGCCTCGATCGCGTCGCTTCTGATGTCGCCTCGATCGCGTCGCTTCTGATGTCGCCCCGATCGCGTCGGTTCTGATGTGGCCTCGATCGCGTCGGTTCTGATGTGGCCCCGATCGAGTCGCTTCTGATGTCGCCCTGATCGCGTCGGTTCTGATGTCGCCCCGATCGCGTCGCTTCTGATGTCGCCCCGATCGCGTCGGTTCTGATGTCGCCCCGATCGCGTCGCTTCTGATGTCGCCCCGATCGCGTCGGTTCTGATGTGGCCCCGATCGCGTCGGTTCTGATGTGGCCTCGATCGAGTCGCTTCTGATGTGGCCTCGATCGAGTCGCTTCGGATGTGGCCTCGATCGCGTAGGTTCTGATTTAGCCCTGATTGCGGCGCTTCTGATGTAGCCCCGATCGAGTCGGTTCTGATGTCGCCCAGATCGCGTCGGTTCTGATGTGGCCTCGATCGAGTCGCTTCTGATGTCGCCTCGATCGCGTCGGTTCTGATGTCGCCCCGATCGCGTCGGTTCTGATGTGGCCTCGATCGAGTCGCTTCTGATGTCGCCCTGATCGCGTCGCTTCTGATGTCGCCCTGATCGCGTCGGTTCTGATGTCGCCCTGATCGCGTCGCTTCTGATGTCGCCCCGATCGCGTCGGTTCTGATGTCGCCCCGATCGCGTCAGTTCTGATGTCGCCTCGATCGCGTCGGTTCTATCAGCTGATGTCGCCCCGATCGCGTCGGTTCTGATGTGGCCCCGATCGCGTCGATTCTGATGTCGCCCCGATCGCGTCGCTTCTGATATCGCCCTGATCGCGTCGGTTCTATCAGCTGATGTCGCCCTGATCGCGTCGGTTCTGATGTCGCCCTGATCGCGTCGCTTCTGATGTCGCCCCGATCACGTCGCTTCTGATGTCGCCCCGATCGCGTCGCTTCTGATGTGGCCCCGATCGCGTCGCTTCTGATGTCGCCCAGATCGCGTTGGTTCTATCAGCTGATGTCGCCCCGATCGCGTCGGTTCTGATGTGGCCCCGATCGCGTCGGTTCTGATGTCGCCCCGATCGCGTCGGTTCTGATGTCGCCCTGATCGCGTCGGTTCTGATGTGGCCTCGATCGCGTCGGTTCTGATGTGGCCTCGATCGCGTCGGTTCTGATGTGGCCTCGATCGCGTCGCTTCTGATGTCGCCTCGATTGCGTCGCTTCTGATGTGACCTCGATCGCGTCGGTTCTGATGTCGCCCCGATCACGTCGGTTCTGATGTCGCCCCGATCGCGTCGCTTCTGATGTGGCCCCGATCGCGTCGCTTCTGATGTCGCCCCGATCGCGTTGGTTCTATCAGCTGATGTCGCCCTGATCGAGTCGGTTCTATCAGCTGATGTCGCCCCGATCGCGTCGGTTCTGATGTCGCCCCGATCGCGTCGGTTCTGATGTCGCCCCGATCGCGTCGCTTCTGATGTCGCCCTGATCGCGTTGGTTCTGATGTCGCCCTGATCGCGTTGGTTCTATCAGCTAATGTAGCCCCGATCGCGTCGGTTCTGATGTCGCCCCGATCGCGTCGGTTCTGATGTTGCCCCGATCGCGTCGCTTCTGATGTCGCCCTGATCGCGTTGGTTCTGATGTCGCCCTGATTGCGTCGCTTCTGATGTCGCCCTGATCGCGTTGGTTCTATCAGCTGATGTCGCCCTGATCGCGTTGGTTCTATCAGCTAATGTAGCCCCGATCGCGTCGGTTCTGATGTCGCCCCGATCGCGTCGCTTCTGATGTCGCCCCGATCGCGTCGGTTCTGATGTCGCCCTGATCGCGTTGGTTCTATCAGCTAATGTCGCCCCGATCGCGTCGCTTCTGATGTCGCCCAGATTGCGTCGCTCCTGATGTCGCCCCGATCGCGTCGCTCCTGATGTGGCCTCGATCGCGTCGGTTCTGATGTCGCCCCGATCGCGTCGCTCCTGATGTGGCCACGATCGCGTCGCTTCTATCATCTCAAGTCGCCCCGATCGCGTCGGGGCTGGTGTCGCCCCGATCGAGTCGCTTCTGATGTGGCCTCGATCGCGTCGGTTCTGATGTCGCCCCGCTCGCGTCGGTTCTGATGTCGCCCTGCTCGCGTCGCTTCTGATGTCGCCCTGCTCGCGTTTGTAGTATCAGCTAATGTCGCCCCGATCGCGTCGGTTCTGATGTCGCCCCGATCGCGTCGGTTCTGATGTCGCCCCGATCGCGTCGCTTCTGATGTCGCCCTGATCGAGTCGGTTCTATCAGCTGATGTCGCCCGGATCGCGTCGGTGCTGATGTCGCCCCGATCGCGTCGCTCCTGATGTGGCCTCGATCGAGTCGCTTCTGATGTCGCCCCGATCGCGTCGCTTCTGATGTGGCCTCGATCGCGTCGCTTCCGATGTCGCCCCGATCGCGTCGCTCCTGATGTCGCCCAGATTGCGTTGGTTCTGAAGTCGCCCCGATCGCGTCGCTGCTGATGTCGCCCCGATCGCGTCGCTTCTGATGTCGCCCCGATCGCGTCGCTTCTGATGTCGCCCTGATCGCGTTGGTTCTATCAGCTGATGTCGCCCTGATCGCGTTGGTTCTATCAGCTGATGTCGCCCTGATCGCGTCGGTTCTATCAGCTGATGTCGCCCCGATCGCGTCGCTCCTGATGTGGCCTCGATCGAGTCGCTTCTGATGTCGCCCCGATCGCGTCGCTTCTGATGTCGCCCTGATCGAGTCGGTTCTATCAGCTGATGCCGCCCTGATCGCGTCGCTTCTGATGTGGCCTCGATCGAGTCGCTTCTGATGTCGCCCCGATCGCGTCGCTCCTGATGTGGCCTCGATCGCGTCGCTCCTGATGTCGCCCCGATTGCGTCGCTTCTGATGTCGCCCCGATCGCGTCGCTTCTGATGTGGCCTCGATCGCGTCGCTTCTGATGTCGCCCCGATCGCGTCGCTCCTGATGTCGCCCCGATTGCGTCGCTTCTGATGTCGCCCCGATCGCGTCGCTCCTGATGTGGCCTCGATGCCATTGTCGTTCATTCCAGTTTGTGCTGCTTGTGCCGCTCGTGTCTTCGTCGTCTGCGCCGATGTTCCCGGACAATGCAGGGGCCCCCCTGATAACTCTGGTCAGGTTCCCTAAGGACAATAGGGGCCAGGAGACTGTTGTGACTGCCGGCCTGGGGGTCACAGATTAAGGCATTCCTCGGGGTGGTTCCTCACCCACTCCCTGAGAATGGAGCAGATAAAAGGCAGCACATCCTGTCTGCGGGCGATAAGAGGTGAGCGCTGTCACTGCCGCTGCTGCTCTCCAGGTCCCCTCGTCTTTCTTAGTAAATGTTTTTTTCTCTCTCTCTTTTCACTGTTGCTGTTTTTTTCCCCCACTTTTCTGCTGCCCCGTTTGGAGTCAGCCGTCGCTGGGTTAGAATAGAATTGCTGATTGGTGGTATTGAGATCTCCATAGAGGGCCGGTGGTGCTGCGATCTCTTTGTCATGTGCAGATGGTAAATTCTCCCGGTGGTGCCGCCGGTACATTGTAACGCAGCAGCAGCAGCAGCAGCGCGCTCGTCAGACACAACTTTCTAAGTTCCATTGCATTCTTGTGTTATGTGAGGGAGTCTGTGTAGAGGAATCTGTTGGCCTGGTGTAGGGTGAAGCTGATCCACTCATGGTATTTTGTTTTCACCAGTTGCTGAACTGGAAGTTCCCTCATAAGGTAAGGTGGCACTGGGTTTGTAAGGGGCTTTAAAATGCCACATTTAAAATTAGACTGCCAATTCAGCGAATTGTATCCATTGCTAAACTGGGCTCTACTTCTCTCCTGTGTGTCCTCGCTCAATAGCCGCGATTCAGAATTAGCCGCTTCAACTACTTAAACTGTGGAGTCAAATTTAGAATAGACAGAGGAGGCTCGGGCAGGAATACAAAGATTTCTTTTTTGTTAGCTGGGGAGGGGCGGGAGGGGGGGGGGGGTGTGAGCCGAAAAAAAAAAAAATCCCAAGTCCCTTAGAAGACGGAGGCCACAGACAAGAGCGGATTTATTTGTGTCCCGTGAAAAAATAAAAAAAAGCTGAGGCCTCGGCCGCCTCCTATTATTCTGACTTTGTCGCTCTCTTCCGTCCGCTGCCCCCCAGACCCCCTGAAGTTCTTGTGGTCGGAGCTGACAAGGGGCGAGAGGTTTTATTATTATTATTAGATATATTTTTTTTTAATAAAACCCAGAAGAGGTTGGGATCCGGCGGCAGGAGAACGTGCGGCAATTCTCGGCTCGGTAGGAAAACCTTTTAGGATGAGATTAGCACAAAGAGCTTGACATTCTAGGTCTGTGACATTCCCCGAGCGCCGCCGCCGACCGCTGGCTTTAATGTGTCGTCCGCCTGTGCCGTCATTAACTCCTCCAGCGCGAGAGCTCGGCAGGGAAGGGGTTAACGTGCGCTGCAAATAAAGCGGCAGCGGCGGCGGGGTCAACAGCTTCTTAACATCCGCGCCCGTCGTCCCGTCACCTGCAGGAAAGTGCCGTCTATTTATTCTGCAGCCAAGGAATAGTCTAATCTCCTCGGAAATCTCTCGGGGAGGACAGATGTGCCCTGGGCAGCTCAAGGGAGATTTGTATCAGGAGCAAATACCCTGTCAGACGCTGCCAGGCCGCCGCCGCCGCCGCGGGGAAGGGGTTAACAAGTGTGTGCCGGGGCAAACAGTTATTTGGCATCTCGCGCAGGGAGCGGGATGCCAGCGTCTTATCTGGAGAGATTGTTGGCGGATCAGGGCTGTGCTCGCCGCTCGCGTCCCCGTCCGTCCCTCTCTCTCGCTCGGGTTTTGGGGCAGTGTATACCCTGCTCCCCAATCTATCAATCCCACAAAAACGTACTACAGATTGACGCTGGGGATCGATCCAGAGTCTGCAAATCGGCCGAGAAATCTGCTACAATTTTTGACATTTTGTTACAATTGTATAATAGAAATCAGACGTTACGTTGTATCTAAAAATACCAAAAAGATGCGGCTCCGCGTGTTGCACGGGTTTCGATTTATAACCTCTGTAATGTTTGCTATAAATATGTCGTAACGCAGCTGTGATAAATCGCCGAATATTCATGATTATTACATCCTGGAATTTTTACCGTTTTTAGCCGGATAAGTGACGAGCGTTAGACTCTCCCAGTGTCGGGGAATTTCTGGCGTTCGGTGTATTTCTTCTTATATCTGGTTGTAATTGTACGATTGTGTATTTACCGATGTGCATGGTGTGCGTGTGTTATATGCTGTGTGTGTTATATGATGTGTTTGTGTAACATACTGCGTGTATTATATACTGTGTTCATGTGTTATATGCTGTGTGTGTTATATGCTGTGTTTGTGTAACATACTGCGTGTATTATATATTGTGTTCATGTGTTATATACTGTGAGTTTGTGTAATATACTGCGTGTATTATATACTGTGTTATGTACTTTGTGTGCATGTGCTATATACTGTGTATGTTATATACTGTGTGCGTGTGTGTATTATATACGGTGTATTATATACCTTGTGTGCATGTTATATATTGTATATGTTATATATTGTGCGCGTGTGTTATATACTGTGTGTACATGTGCTATATACTATGCGCATGTGTTATATACTTTGTGTGTATGTGTTATATACTGTGTATGTTATATACTGTGCGCGTGAGTTATATACTGTGTGTTTGTTTAATTTACTGCGTGTATTATATACTGTGTGGATATATTGTTTGTGTTAAATACTGTGTGTGTAATATACTGTGTGTGCATGTGTTATATACTGCGTGTATTATTATATGCTGTGTTCATGTGTTATATACTTTGCGTGTGTGTTATATACTGTGCGTTTTATACTACATGTGTGTGCGCATGTGTTATGTACTGTGTGTGCGGGTGTTATATACTGTGTGCATGTGTATTATATACTGTGTGCATGTGTTTTGTGCCGTTTGTTATATACTGTGCGTGTTATATACTGTGTGTTATATACTGAGTACATGTGTGTTATATACTCTGTTCATGTGTTATATACTTTGCGCGTGTGTTATGTGCTGTGTGTGTTATATACTGTGCATATTATATACCGTGTGTTATATACTATGTGCGTGTGTGTTATATACTGTGTATGTTATATACTTTGTTCATGTGTTATATACTTTGCACGTGTTATATACTGTGTGCGGAGACGGGTGAATTGTACCATTCGACAGGCGGAAAGATATCTGTGAAATAAGGAGCAAGAAGGAGAAAATTAATGGCATTTCTTCACTCCGCTCCAAACGTCTCCTAATGACACAAATCTGAATAAACAAATGAAAAACATCAAAAATTTCAAAAGAAGGAGACGTTAAGAGATGGAAAGAAAGCAACGTGACTGCCAGGGAGGAGGCGATGGAGAAGGAAATGATATATAGACACGAGGAGGAGAGAATGAGTTCATAATGCACTGACACTGCAAGTGGAGGAATGAGCGAGAGAAAGCAGAGCGGGCGAAGGAAGGGATCACTGAGAGAGGATGGAAACGGGGAAGATTGAGGGGAAAATAAGAGGATGAGAAAGTGAGGGAGCAGGGAAGATAGAAATATAAGAGGATGAGAAAGTGATGGAGCAGGAAAGATAGAAATATAAGAGGATGAGAAAGTGAGGGAGCAGGAAAGATAGAAATATAAGGGGATGAGAAAGTGAGGGAGCAGGGAAGATAGAAATATAAGGGGATGAGAAAGTGAGGGAGCAGGAAAGATAAAAAAGAAATGATAAAAGAGGAAAGAGAAAAAGAGGAGGGAGCAGGGAAGATAAAAGATAATTTTAAGAGGAAGGAAAGTGGGGAGCAGGGAAAAGTATAGAAGGGAAAGGGGGAAAGGGGGAAAAAAATAAAGGGATTAGGAAAGTGAGGGAGCAGGAAAGATAGAAATATAAGAGGAAGAGAAAGTGAGGGAGCAGGAAAGATAGAAGGAAAGATAGAAATATAAGAGGGTGAGGGAGCAGGGAAGATAGAAGGAAAGATAGAAATATAAGAGGATGAGAAAGTGTTGGAGCAGGGAAGATAGAAATATAAGGGGATGAGAAAGTGAGAGAGCAGGAAAGATAGAAATATAAGGGGATGAGAAAGTGAGGGAGCAGGGAAGATAGAAGGAAAGATAGAAATATAAAAGGAAGAGAAAGCGAGGAAGCAGGAAAGGTAGAAGGAAATATAGAAATATAAAAGGAAAAAAGTGAGAGGCAGGAAGTGAAAAATAAAGGATAGAAAGTATGGAGCAGGAAGATAGAAATTAAAAAGGGTGGAAAAGGGGGGGGAGCGGGAATAAAAAAAAAGGGGATGGAAAATGAGAAGGGAGGGAAGATGAAGGAAAGATAAAATATAAAAGGAAAAAAAA
This sequence comes from Phyllomedusa bahiana, assembly GCA_025379985.1. Lineage (NCBI taxonomy): Eukaryota > Metazoa > Chordata > Amphibia > Anura > Hylidae > Phyllomedusa > Phyllomedusa bahiana. The sequence continues at coordinate 48,940 of JAODAL010012712.1, forward strand.
AGCGGGGAACGGAAAAGGGGAAGGAAATATAAAAATAAAAGGGTAAGAAATGGAGAGCAGGGAAGTAGAAGGAAAAATAAAATATAAGAGATGAAAAGCAGGAAGCAGGAAAGGTAGAAGGAAAGATAAATATAAGAGGATGAGAAAGGATGAAGAGGAAAGGGAGAAGGGAAAAATAGAATTAAGGGATGGGGGAAATGAGGGACAAAAGATGAAAAATAAGAGGATGAGAAAGTGAGAGACCAGGGAAGATAGAAATATAAGAGGATGAGAAAGTGAGAGACCAGGGAAGATAGAAATATAAAAGGAAGAGAAAGTGAGGGAGCGGGGATGAAGGATAAAAGGGGAAAAAACGTAGGGAAAAAAGGGTGAGAAAATGAGGGGCAGAAAATAAAGGAAAAGGGAAAGGTTAAAAAAGGGTGAAAAAGGGGAACAGAAAAGATAGGAGTGATAGAAATGTAGGGATGGAAAGGTTGGACAGGAAAGGGAGAAAAAAAGAAAAAAGAGGTTTAAAAGTGAGGAGCAGGAAGGGGGGAAGGAAAATGAAATATAAAGCGAATGAGAAAAATTGTTGGGGGGGCAGGAAAGATAGAAAATAAGAGGTTGAGAAAGTGAAAAAAGGGAAAGGTTAGAAAGGAAAAGGAAAAAATATAGGGAATGAGGGAAAAGGGGAGCAGGAAAGATAAAAATTTTAAAAAGGGTGGGAAATGTGAGGGGCAGGGAAAGATGAAAATAAAAGGATGAGAAAGTGTTTGGGCGGGGGAAGGGAAATTAAGAGGATGAGAAAGTGATGAAGCAGGAAAGATAGAAATATAAGGGGATGAGAAAGTGAGGGAGCAGGAAAGGTAGAAAGAAAGAGAAATATAAGAGGATGAGAAAGTGAGGGAGCAGGAAAGGTAGAAGGAAAGATAGAAATATAAGAGGATGAGAAAGTGAGAGCAGGGAAAGGGAAAGGAAAGATGAAAATAAGCGGGAAAATGGGGGAAAAAGTGAGGGGCAGGAAAAATAAAAAAATATAAGGGGATGAGAAAGTGATGGAGCAGGAAAGATAGAAATATAAGGGGATGAGAAAGCGAGGGAGCAGGGAAGATAGAAATATAAGGGGGGAGAAAAAGGGGAAAGTGAGAGAGCAGGGAAAATGAAGGAAAAAATAGAAATAAAAAGGGAAAAAAAGGAGAGAGGGGAAATAAAGGAAAAATAGAAATATAAAAGGGGGGAAAGTGAAAAAAGCAGGAAAGGTAGAAGGGAAAAATGAAAATTTAAAGGATAGGGAAAATGAGGGAGCAGAAAGAAGAAATAAAGGGGATGAAAAGTGAAAAGGGGCAGGGAAAATAGAATATGAGGGGGTGAAAAATGGAAGCGGAAAGATAAAATATAAGGGGGATGAGAAAGTGAGGAGCAGGAAATAGAAGGGAAAAAAAAATAAAAGGATGAGAATGGGGGAGCAGGGGGGGATAGAAAATAAGGGGGTGAGAAGTGAGGAGCAGGGGAAAATAGAAGGAAAGAAGAAAATTAAAAGGAAAAGAAATGAGGGGGCAGGAAAGTTAAAAAGATAGAAGGGAAAAAATAAAAATAAAGGATGAGAAATGAGGGGAGCAGGAAAAAATAAAGGGAAAGGGAAAATAAAATAAGGTAAAGGGGGGGGACAAAAAATAGGATGATAAAAAGAAGGCATAAAAAGTTTAGAGCAGGAAAGATAGAAATATAAGAGGATAAGAAAGTGAGGGAGCAGGGAACATAGAAGGAATGATAGAAATATAAAATGAAAAGTAGGGAGCAGGGAAAAGGGGAAAAGGAAAGATAGAAATATAAGCGGATGAAAAAGGGGAAAACGGGAAAAAAAGAAGGAAAAAATAAGAATTTAAAACGGATGAGGAAAGTGATGAAGCAGGGAAAAAAAAGAAGGAAAAAGAAAAAAATAAGAGGGGGGGGAGTAGGGGAAATAGAAGGGAAAAAAAAAATATAAAGGATGAGAAATGAGGGGGCAGAAAGATAGAAAAAATTAAGGGGATGGAAAAAATGATGGGGCAGGGAAATAAAAGAAGGAACGGTAAAAATATAAGGGATGGGAAAAGTGGGGGAGGGGAAAAGGGAGAAGGAAGGGAAAATATAAATATAAGAGGATGAGAAAGGGAGGGAACAGAAAAGATAGGATGATAAAATGAAAAAGGGGTAAAAAAGTGAGGCAGGGGAAAAAAGAATATAAGAGGATGAGAAAATAGGGAGAGGAAAGATAAAATTAAGGGGGGAGAAAAATGAGGGGGCAGGGAAAGTAAAAGGGAAAGATAAATTAAAATAAGAAAAAAAGAAAGTAAAAGGGCAGGAAAGGGTAGAAGAAAAAAAATATAAAGGATAAAAAAATTGGGGAGCAGGAAAAATAGAAGGAAAGATAAATATAAGGGGATGAGAAAGGTAGAGATCAGGGAAGATAGAATGAAAAAAAAAAAATTTCGAGGATAGAAAAGGAAAGGGAGAGGAAGATAGAAGGGGAATGATAGAATTTTAAGGTGAGAAAGTAGGGGGCGGGAAAAATAGAAAATAAGGTGAGAAGTAAGGAGCAGAAAAATCGAAGGAAGATAGAAAAAAATAGGATGAAAAGGAAGGAGCTTGAAAATAGAAGGGAAAGGGAAAGGAGAAAAAAGGTGAAAGAGAGGGGGGCAGAAAAAAAGGGGTTTATTGAAAATAGAGGATGAGAAGTGAGGCAGGGAAAAATAGAAATATAAAAGGGGTGAAAAGTAAAGGAGCAGGGAAGATAGAAATATAAAAGGGGAGAAGTAAGGAAGGGGGGGTAAAGGAAAAAGAAAAAATAGAGGAGAAAAGTGGGAGGAGGAAAAAGAAGGGAAATTTTGAAATTAAGAGGGTGAAAAGTGAAGGGCAGGGAAAAATGAAGGAAAGATAAAAAATTAAAGGGTGGGAAAATGAGGGGCAGGGGGAATTGAGAGGAAAATAAAACAAAGTGAGGGAACAGGGAAGATGGAAGAAACATCACAAAAATAAGACCATGAGAAATTGAGGGAGCAGGGAAGACAAAAAAACATAGAGGAAATGAAAGGAAAGTAAAGGACAGGGGAAATAAAAGGGGAAAATGGAAAAAAAATTTTTGACAAACAAAATAGGGAAAAGGGGAAACCCCAATGAAAAGCATTAAACAACAAAGAGTTTAAGGAGAGGAAGATGAAAAAGGGAAAGAGGAGAAAATGAGGGGGAAGGGGAAATTTGAAAAAGGAATGATAAAGAGAAAAATACGATAATGGGAAAAGTAGAGGGGGCAGAAGTGAAAATTTAAAAAATTGATGGGTTGAAGAGAGGAAAAGTAAGTAAAGGGGAAAAGGGAAAAAAACAGGGAAATTGGAGCAGGGTGAAGGGAAATAAGACGTTTGAGGGAGTGAGTGAACAGGGAAGATGGAAGGAGGAAGAGAACAATTAAATTAGGAGGAGGGTCGGAAATAAAAAAAGGAATATGAGAAAAAAAATAAGACGATAGAGAAAGTGAAGGAACAGAAACGATTTAAAGAAGAAACAATAATAAAACAAGTGAAGGAATGGGAAAGATTTAAAGAAGGAGTGACAGAGAAAAATAAGATGATGGAAAAGATAAAGGAGTATGGAAGACTGAAAGAAGGAACAAAATTACATGATAAAAAAGGTAAAAAGCAGAGATCATTTAAAGAATGTATGATAGAGAAAGAATAAGACAGGAAAAAGTAAAGGAACGGAAATGGTTTAAAGAAGGAACAGTAGAGAAAACAATAAAATGATGTAGAAGAGCGAGGGAAGAGAGGGAATAAAATGATGGAGAAGAGCGAGGGAAGAGAAGAAATAAAATGATGGAGAAGAGCGAGGGAAGAGAGGGAATAAAATGATGGAGAAGAGCGAGGGAAGAGAAGAAATAAAATGATGGAGAAGAGCAAGGGAAGAGAGGAAATAAAATGTTGGAGTAGAGCGAGGGAAGAGACTCAATAAAATGATGGATTAGAGCGAGGGAAGAGAGGAAATAAAATGATGGAGAAGAGTGAGGGAAGAGGGAATAAAATGATGGAGAAGAGTGAGGGAAGAGAGGGAATTTATGAACAGAAAATGTTTGACAGAAAATGGGATGAGGTTTTGAGGAAATGAGAGAGCAAGAGGGAAGAAGAAGGATGAGGAAATGAATGAAGGAGAAGGACGAGGAAATGAGAGAACCTGAGAGAAGGACAACGATGAGGAAATGAGAGAACCTGAGAGAAAGATAACGATGAGGAAATGAGAGAACCTGAGAGAAGGACAACGATGAGGAATTGAGAGAACTGAGAAGAAGGACAACCCATGAGGAACGGAGAACTGAGAGAAGGAACCGTGAGGAAATGAGAGAAACCGAAGGAAGGGAAAAGATGGGAAATGAGAGAACCTGAGAGAAGGACAACGATGAGGAAATGAGAGAACCTGAGAGAAGGACAACGATGAGGAAATGAGAGAACCTGAGAGAAGGACAACGATGAGGAAATGAGAGAACCTGAGAGAAGGACAACGATGAGGAAATGAGAGAACCTGAGTGAAGGACCGCACTGAGGAAATGAGAGGGCCTGAGGGAAGGAGAAGGATGAGTAAAAGAGAGTACGTGAGGGAAAGACAACGATGAGGAAAAGAGAGGGCCTAAGGGAAGGACAACGATGAGGAAATGAAAGGGCCTGAGGGAAAGCGAAGGACGAGGAAATGAGTGTACGTGAGGGAAGGACAACGATGATGAAATGAGAGCACCTGAGGGAAGGACAACAGTGAGGAAAGGAGAAGGAAGAGGAAACCTGAGAGTCTGAGGAAAGGAGAAGGAAGAGGAAACCTGAGAGTCTGAGGATAAGAAGAAGGAAGAGGAAACCTGAGAGTCTGAGGAGTTCTAGGCATAGTGTTTGCTGTAGAGCAGGATGAGATGGTGGGATATGTGGTGGCTTCAGGCTTGCTGTAGAGTGGGATATGTGGTGGGATATGTGCTGGCTTCTGGTTTGCTGTAGAGCGGGATGAGATGGTGAGATATGTGGTGGCTTCTGGTTTGCTGTAGAGTGGGATGAGATGGTGGGATATGTGGTGGCTTCTGGTTTGCTGTTGAGCGGGATGAGTTGGTGGGATATGTGGTGGCTTCTGGTTTGCTGTAGAGCGGGATGAGATGGTTGGATTATGTGGTGGCTTCTTGGGTTTGCGTGGAGAGGGGTTGAGATGGGTGGGTTATGTGGTGGGCTTCTGGTTTCATGTAGATGCGGGTGATGATGTGGGATATGTTGGTGGCTTCTGGTTTGTTGTAGAGCGGGATGAGATGGTGGAATATGTGGTGGCTTCCGGTTTCCTGTAGAGCGGGATGAGATGGTGGGATATGTGGTGGCTCCTGGTTTGCTGTAGAGATGGATGAGATGGTGGGATATGTGTTGGCTTCTGGTTTGCTGGAGAGCGGGATGAGATCGTGGGATATGTGGTGGCTTCTGGTTTGCTGGAGAGCGGGATGAGATGGTGGGATATGTGGTGGCTTCTGGTTTGCTGTAGAGCGGGATGAGATGGTGGGATATGTGGTGGCTTCTGGTTTGCTGTAGAGCGGGAAGAGATGGTAGTATATGTGGTGGCTTCTGGTTTGCTGTAGAGTGGGATGAGATGGTGGGATATGTGGTGGCTTCTGGTTTGCTTTAGTGTGGGATGAGATGGTGGGATATGTGGTGGCTTCCGGTTTCCTGTAGAGCGGGATGAGATGGTGGGATATGTGGTGGCTTCTTGTTTGCTGTAGAGATGGATGAGATGGTGGGATATCTGGTGGCTTCTGGTTTGCTGGAGAGCAGGATGAGATGGTGGGATATGTGGTGGCTTCTGGTTTGCTGGAGAGCGGGATGAGATGGTGGGATATGTGGTGGCTTCTGGTTTGCTGTAGAGTCAGGTATGAGATGGTGGGATATGTAGGTGCTTACTGGTTTGCTGTAGAGCGGGATGAGATGGTGGGATATGTGGTGGCTTCTGGTTTGCTGTAGAGCGGGATGAGATGGTGGGATATGTGGTGGCTTCTGGTTTCCTGTAGAGCGGGATGAGATGGTGGGATATGTGGTGGCTTCTGGTTTGCTGTAGAGCGGGATGAGATGGTGGGATATGTGGTGGCTTCTGGTTTGCTGTAGAGTGGGATATGTAGTGGCTTCTGGTTTGCTGTAGAGCGGGATGAGATGGTGGGATATGTGGTGGCTTCTGGTTTGCTGTAGAGCGCGATGAGATGGTGGGACATGTGGTGGCTTCTGCTTTCCTGTAGAGCGGGATGAGATGGTGGGATATGTGGTGGCTCCTAGTTTGCTGTAGAGTGGCATGAGATGGTGGGATATGTGGTGCTTCTGGTGTGCTGTTGCACCCGGGATGAGGTTGGTAGGATATTGGTGGCTACTGGTTTCTTGTAGAGCGGGGGATGAGATGGTAGGCATATGTGAGTGCTTTCTGGTTTGCTGGAGAGCGGGATGAGATGGTGGATATGTGGTGGCTTCTGGTTTGCTGTAGACCGGGATGAGATGGTGGGATATGTGGTGGCTTCTGGTTTGCAGTAGACCGGGAAGAGATGGTGGGAGCTGTGGTGGCTTCTGGTTTGCCGTCGAGCGGGATGAGATATGTGGTGGCTTCTGGTTTCCTGTAGAGCGGGATGAGATGGTGGGATATGTGGTGGCTTCTGGTTTGTTGTAGAGCGGGATGAGATGGTGGAATATGTGGTGGCTTGTGATTTACTGTAGAGAGGGATGAGATGGTGGAATATGTGGTGGCTTGTGGTTTGCTGTAGAGCGGGATGAGATGGTGGGATATGTGGTGGCTTCTGGTTTGCTGTAGAGCGCGATGAGATGGTGGGATATGTGGTGGCTTCTGGTTTGCTGTAGAGTGGGATATGTGGTGGGACATGTGGTGGCTTCTGGTTTGCTGTAGAGCGGGATGAGATGGTGGGATATGTGGTGGCTTCTGGTTTGCTGTAGAGCAGGATGAGATGGTGGGATATGTGGTGGCTTCTGGTTTGCAGTAGAGCGGAATGAGATGGTGGGATATGTGGTGGCTCCTGGTTTGCTGTAGAGTGGGATGAGATGGTGGGATATGTGGTGGCTTCTGGTTTGCTGTAGAGTGGGATGAGATGGTGGGATATGTGGTGGCTTCTGGTTTGCTGTAGAGCGGGATGAGATGGTGGGATATGTGGTGGCTTCTGGTTTGCTGTAGAGCGGGATGAGATGGTGGGATATGTGGTGGCTTCTGGTTTCCTGTTGAGCGGGAGATGTGAGATAGTTGTGGCTTCTGGCTTGCTTGTTAGGAACGGGATGATGATGGTGGGATATGTGGTGGCTTCTGGTTTGTTTTTTACTGTAGACGGGATTGAGATGTGAGATATGTGGTGGCTTGTAGTTTGCTGTAGAGCGGGATGAGATGGTGGGATATGTGGTGGCTTCTGGTTTCCTGTAGAGCGGGATGAGATGGTGGAATTGGAATATGTGTGGCTTCTGTTTGTGATTGAGCAGGATGTGATGGTGGATATGTGGTGGGGCTTCTGGTTTGCTGGGAGAGCGGGGGGGGGGATGAGATGGTGGGATATGTGGTGGCTTCTGGTTTGCTGTAGAGCGGTATGAGATGGTGGGATATGTGGTGGCTTCTGGTTTGCAGTAGAGCGGAATGAGATGGTGGGATATGTGGTGGCTCCTAGTTTGCTGTAGAGTGGCATGAGATGGTGGGATATGTGGTGGCTTCTGGTTTGCTGTAGAGTGGGATGAGATGGTGAGATTTGTGGTGGCTTCTGGTTTGCTGTAGGGCGGGATGAGATGGTGGGATATGTGGTGGCTTCTGGTTTGCTGTAGAGCGGGATGAGATGCTGGGATATATGGTGGCTTCTGGTTTCCTGTAGAAAGCGGGGGGTGCGTGGGATATTTGGTGGCTCTGGTTAGCTGTAGACCGGGATGGATGGTGGGCATATGTGGTGGCTTCTGGTTGTTTGCTGTTAGAGGGGTTGGATGGTAGATATGTGGTGGCTTGTGGTTTGCTGTAGAGCGGGTTGAGATGGTGGGATATGTGGTGGCTTCTGTGTTTACCTGTAGAGCGGGAATGAGATGGTGGACTATGTGGTGGCTTCTGGTTTGCTGTTGAGCAGGATGAGATGGTGGGATATGTGGTGGCTTTTCTGGTTTGCTGTAGAGCGGGATGAGATGGTGGGGTATGTGGTGGCTTCTGGTTTGCTGTAGAGCGGGATGAGATGGTGGGATATGTGGTGGCTTCTGGTTTGTTGTAGAGCGGGATGAGATGGTGGAATATGTGGTGGCTTGTGATTTACTGTAGAGAGGGATGAGATGGTGGAATATGTGGTGGCTTGTGGTTTGCTGTAGAGCGGGATGAGATGGTGGGATAGTTGGTGGACTTTCAGGCTGCTGTTAGAGCGCGATGAGATGGTTGGGATATGTGGTTGGCTTATGGTTTGCTGTAGAGTGGGGATATGTGCTGGGACATGTGGTGGGCTTTGTTTTGCTGGTTAGAGGGGGGCGGTGAGATGAGTGGATATGTGGTGGCTTCTGGTTTTGCTGTAGAGCAGGATGAGATGGTGGGGATATGTGGGGCTTCTGGTTTGCAGAGAGCGGAATGAGATGGGGGATATTGTTGGTGGGCTCCTGGTTTGATTGTAGAGGGATGAGTTGGTGGATATGTGGTGGCTTCTGGTTTGCTGTAGAGTGGGATGAGATGGGAGAATTGTGTGGCTTCTGGTTTGCTGTAGAGCGGGATGAGATGGTGGGATATGTGGTGGCTTCTGGTTTCCTGTAGAGCGGGATGAGATGGTGGGGATTATGTGGGTGGCTTAGGTTTCCTGTAGAGCGGGATGGTGAGATATGTGGTGGCTTCTGGCTTGCTGTAGACCGGGATGAGATGGTGGGATATGTGGTGGCTTCTGGTTTGCTGTAGAGCGGGATGAGATGGTGGGATATGTGGTGGCTTGTAGTTTGCTGTAGAGCGGGATGAGATGGTGGGATATGTGGTGGCTTCTGGTTTCCTGTAGAGCGGGATGAGATGGTGGAATATGTGGTTGCTGATGGTTTGCTGTTGAGCAGGATGAGATGGTGGGATATGTGGTGGCTTCTGGTTTGCTGGAGAGCGGGATGAGATGGTGGGATATGTGGTGGCTTCTGGTTTGCAGTACAGCGGAATGAGATGGTGGGATATGTGGTGGCTTCTGGTTTGCAGTAGAGCGGAATGAGATGGTGGGATATGTGGTGGCTCCTAGTTTGCTGTAGAGTGGCATGAGATGGTGGGATATGTGGTGGCTTCTGGTTTGCTGTAGAGTGGGATGAGATGGTGAGATTTGTGGTGGCTTCTGGTTTGCTGTAGGGCGGGATGAGATGGTGGGATATGTGGTGGCTTCTGGTTTGCTGTAGAGCGGGATGAGATGCTGGGATATATGGTGGCTTCTGGTTTCCTGTAGAGCGGGATGGTGGGATATTTGGTGGCTTCTGGTTTGCTGTAGACCGGGATGAGATGGTGGGATATGTGGTGGCTTCTGGTTTGCTGTAGAGCGGGATGAGATGGTGAGATATGTGGTGGCTTGTGGTTTGCTGTAGAGCGGGATGAGATGGTGGGATATGTGGTGGCTTCTGGTTTCCTGTAGAGCGGGATGAGATGGTGGAATATGTGGTGGCTTCTGGTTTGCTGTAGAGCGGGATGAGATGGTGGGGTATGTGGTGGCTTCTGGTTTGCTGTAGAGCGGGATGAGATGGTGGGGTATGTGGTGGCTTCTGGTTTGCAGTGGAGCGGGATGAGATGGTGGGATATGTGGTGGCTTCTTGTTTGCTGTGGAGCGGGATGAGATGGTGGGATATGTGGTGGCTTCTGGTTTGCTGTAGAGCGGGATGAGATGGTGGGATATGTGGTGGCTTCTGGTTTCCTGTAGAGCGGGATGAGATGGTGGGATATGTGGTGGCTTCTGGTTTGCAGTAGAGCGGAATGAGATGGTGGGATACGTGGTGGCTTGTGGTTTGCTGTAGAGCGGGATGAGATGGTGGGATATGTGGTGGCTTCTGGTTTGCTGTAGAGCGGGATGAGATGGTGGGATATGTGGTGGCTTCTGGTTTGCTGTAGAGCGGGATGAGATGGTGGGATATGTGGTGGCTTCTGGTTTGCTGTAGAGCGGGATGAGATGGTGGGATATGTGGTGGCTTCTGGTTTGCTGTAGAGCGGGATGAGATGGTGGGATATGTGGTGGCTTCTGGTTTCCTGTAGAGCGGGATGAGATGGTGGAATATGTGGTGGCTTCTGGTTTGCTGTTGAGCAGGATGAGATGGTGGGATATGTGGTGGCTTCTGGTTTCTTGTGGAGCGGGGATGAGGATGGTGGGGATATGTGGTGCTTGGGTTTGCTTGTTAGAGCGGGATGAGATTGTAGGATATGTGGTGGCTTCTGGTTTCTTGTAGAGCGGGATGAGATGGTGGGATATGTGGTGGCTTCTCGTTTGCTGTAGAGCGGGATGAGATGGTGGGATATGTGGTGGCTTCTCGTTTGCTGTAGAGCGGGAAAAGATGGTGAGATATGTGGTGGCTTCTGGTTTGCTGTAGAGCGGGATGAGATGGTGGGATATGTGATGGCTTCTGGTTTGCTGTAGAGTGGGAAGAGATGGTGGGATATGTGGTGGCTTCTGGTTTGCTGTAGAGCGGGATGAGATGGTGGGATATGTGGTGGCTTCTGGTTTGCTGTAGAGCGGGATGAGATGGTGGGATATGTGGTGGCTTCTGGTTTGCTGTAGAGCGGGATGAGATGGTGGGGTATGTGGTGGCTTCTGGTTTGCAGTGGAGCGGGATGAGATGGTGGGATATGTGGTGGCTTCTGGTTTGTTGTAGAGCGGGATGAGATGGTGGGACATGTGGTGGCTCTGGTTTGCAGTGGAGCGGGATGAGATGGTGGGATATGTGGTGGCTTCTGGTTTCCTGTAGAGCGGGGTGAGATGGTGGGGTATGTGGTGGCTTCTGGTTTGCTGTAGAGCGGGAAGAGATGGTGGAATATGTGGTGGCTTCTGGTTTGCTGTAGAGCGGGATGAGATGGTGGGGTATGTGGTGGCTTCTGGTTTGCAGTGGAGCGGGATGAGATGGTGGGATATGTGGTGGCTTCTGGTTTGCTGTAGAGCGGGATGAGATGGTGGGATATGTGGTGGCTTCTGGTTTGCTGTAGAGCGGGATGAGATGGTGGGACATGTGGTGGCTTCTGGTTTGCAGTGGAGCGGGATGAGATGGTGGGATATGTGGTGGCTTCTGGTTTGCTGTAGAGCGGGATGAGATGCTGGGATATATGGTGGCTTCTGGTTTCCTGTAGAGCGGGATGGTGGGATATTTGGTGGCATCTGGTTTGCTGTAGACCGGGATGAGATGGTGGGATATGTGGTGGCTTCTGGTTTGCTGTAGAGCGCGATGAGATGGTGCGTTATGTGGTGGCTTGTGGTTTGCTGTAGAGCGGGATGAGATGGTGGGATATGTGGTGGCTTCCTGGTTTCTGTAGAGAGGGGATGAGATGATGGAATATGTGTCGTGGCTTCTGTGTTTGTGTTGAGCAGGTTGAGATGGTGGGATATGTGATGGCTTCTGGGTTTGTGTAGAGCGGGATGGAGATGGTGGGGTATGTCGGTGGTTCTGGTTTGCTGTAAGAGCGGGATGAGATGGTGCGGGTATGTGGTGGCTTCGGTTTGCAGTGGCGGGATTGAGATGGTGGGATATGTGGTGCTTCTTGTTTGCTGTGGAGGCGGGATGAGATGGTGGATATGTGGTGGCTTCTGGTTTGCTTGTAGTAGAGCCCCGGTGATGAGATGTGTGATTGTGGTAGGCTTTCTGGTTTCCTGTAGAGCGGGATGAGATGGTGGGATATGTGGTGGCTTCTGGTTTGCAGTAGAGCGGAATGAGATGGTGGGATACATGGTGGCTTGTGGTTTGCTGTAGAGCGGGATGAGATGGTGGGATATGTGGTGGCTTCTGGTTTGCTGTAGAGCGGGATGAGATGGTGAGATATGTGGTGGCTTCTGGTTTGCTGTAGAGCGGGATGAGATGGTGGGATATGTGGTGGCTTCTGGTTTGCTGTAGAGCGGGAGATGAATGATGGTGGGATATGTGGTTTCTTCTGGTTTGCTGTAGAGGGGGATGGGGGAGGGGGGGGGGGATGGGTGGGATATTGTGGTGGGTTCTGGTTTCCTGTTAGAGCGGTGATGAGGATGGTGGATATGTGGTGGCTTCTGGTTTGCTGTTAGAGCGGGATGAGATGGTGGAATATGTGGTGGCTTCTGGTTTGCTGTTGAGCAGGATGAGATGGTGGGATATGTGAAGGCTTCTGGTTTGCTGTAGAGCGGGATGAGATGGTGGGGTATGTGGTGGCTTCTGGTTTGCTGTGTAGAGAGGATGAGATGGTGGGATATGTGGTGGCTTCTGGTTTCCTGTAGAGCGGGATGAGATGGTGGAATATGTGGTGGCTTCTGGTTTGCTGTTGAGCAGGATGAGATGGTGGGATATGTGGTGGCTTCTGGTTTGCTGTAGAGCGGGATGAGATGGTGGGGTATGTGGTGGCTTCTGGTTTGCTGTAGAGCGGGATGAGATGGTGGGGTATGTGGTGGCTTCTGGTTTGCAGTGGAGCGGGATGAGATGGTGGGATATGTGGTGGCTTCTTGTTTGCTGTGGAGCAGGATGAGATGGTGGGATATTTGGTGGCTTCTGGTTTGTTGTAGAGCGGGATGAGATGGTGGGATATGTGGTGGCTTCTGGTTTCCTGTAGAGCGGGATGAGATGGTGGGATATGTGGCGGCTTCTGGTTTGCAGTAGAGCGGAATGAGATGGTGGGATACGTGGTGGCTTGTGGTTTGCTGTAGAGCGGGATGAGATGGTGGGATATGTGGTGGCTTCTGGTTTGATGTAGAGCGGGAGATGAAGATGGTAGGGATATATTATGGTGCTTCGGTATCTTGTAGAGCGGATGAGATGGTGGGATATTGTGGTGGCTTCTGGTTTGCTGTAGGCGGCGAATGAGATGGTGGGATATGTGGTTTCTTCTGGTTTGCTGTAGAGCGGGAAGAGATGGTGGGATATGTGGTGGCTTCTGGTTTCCTTTAGAGCGGGATGAGATGGTGGGATATGTGGTGGCTTCTGGTTTGCTGTAGAGCGGGATGAGATGGTGGGATATGTGGTGGCTTCTGGTTTCTTGTATGAGACGGGGATGAGATGGTGGGGATATGTGGTGGCTTCTGGTTTGCTGTAGAGCGGGATGAGATGGTGGGATACGTGGTGGCTTCTGGTTTGCTGTAGAGTGGGATGAGATTGTAGGATATGTGGTGGCTTCTGGTTTGCTGTAGAGCGGGATGTGATGGTGGGATATGTGGTGGCTTCTGGTTTGCTGTAGAGCGGGATGAGATGGTGGGATATGTGGTGGCTTCTGGTTTGCTGTAGAGCGGGATGAGATGGTGAGATATGTGGTGGCTTCTGGTTTGCTGTAGAGCGGGATGAGATGGTGGGATATGTGGTGGCTTCTGGTTTGCTGTAGAGTGGGAAGAGATGGTGGGATATGTGGTGGCTTCTGGTTTGCTGTAGAGTGGGATGAGATGGTGGGATATGTGGTGGCTTCTGGTTTGCTGTAGAGCGGGATGAGATGGTGGGATATGTGGTGGCTTCTGGTTTGCTGTAGAGCGGGATGAGATGGTGGGGTATGTGGTGGCTTCTGGTTTGCAGTGGAGCGGGATGAGATGGTGGGATATGTGGTGGCTTCTGGTTTGCTGTAGAGCGGGATGAGATGGTAGGATATGTGGTGGCTCTGGTTTGCAGTGGAGCGGGATGAGGATGGTGGGATATTGTGGTGGGCTCCTGGATTGTTGTAGAGCGGGATGAGATGGTGGGACATGTGGTGGCTTCTGGTTTGCTGTAGAGCGGGAAGAGATGGTGGTATATGTGGTGGCTTCTGGTTTGCTGTAGAGCGGGATGAGATGGTGGGATATGTGGTGGCTTCTGGTTTGCTGTAGAGCGGGATGAGATGGTGGGATATGTGGTGGCTTCTGGTTTGCTGTAGAGCGGGATGAGATGGTGGGATATGTGGTGGCTTCTGGTTTGCTGTAGAGTGGGAAGAGATGGTGGTATATGTGGTGGCTTCTGGTTTGCTGTAGAGCGGGATGAGATGGTGGAATATGTGGTGGCTTCTGGTTTGCTGTAGAACGGGATGAGATGGTGGGATATGTGGTGGCTTTGGTTTGCTGTTAGAGGGGATGAGATGGTGCGATATGTGGTGGCTTCTGGTTTGCTGTAGAGCGGGAAGAGATGGTGGGATATGTGGTGGCTTCTGGTTTGCTGTAGAGCGGGATGAGATGGTGGGACATGTGGTGGCTTCTGGTTTGCAGTGGAGCGGGATGAGATGGTGGGATATGTGGTGGCTTCTGGTTTCCTGTAGAGCGGGATGAGATGGTGGGATATGTGGTGGCTTCTGGTTTGCTGTAGAGCGGGATGAGATGGTGGGATATGTGGTGGCTTCTGGTTTGCAGTGGAGCGGGATGAGATGGTGGGATATGTGGTGGCTTCTGGTTTGCTGTAGAGCGGGATGAGATGGTGGGATATGTGATGGCTTCTGGTTTGCTGTAGAGTGGGAAGAGATGGTGGGATATGTGGTGGCTTCTGGTTTGCTGTAGGAGAGGGATGGTGGTGGGTGGATTATGTGGTGGCTTCTGGTTTGCTGTAGAGCGGGATGAGATGGTGGGATATGTGGTGGCTTCTGGTTTGCTGTAGAGCGGGATGAGATGGTGGGATATGTGGTGGCTTCTGGTTTGCTGTAGACCGGGATGAGATGGTGGGATATGTGGTGGCTTCTGGTTTGCTGTAGAGCGGGATGAGATGGTGGGATATGTGGTGGCCTTTGGTTTGCTGTAGAGCGGGATGAGATGGTGGGATATGTGGTGGCTTCTGGTTTGCTGTAGACCGGGATGAAATGGTGGGATATGTGGTGGCCTCTGGTTTGCTGTAGTAGAGCGCGCGATAGATGGTTGGGAATATGTGGTGGCATCTGGTTTCTTGTTGAGCGGGGATGATGATGGTGGATATGTAGGTGGCTTCTGGTTTGCCCAAGGAGAGCGGGATGAGATGGCTGGGATAATGTGGTGGATTATGGTTTGTCTGTAGAGAGGGATGAGATGTGGGATATGTGATGGCTTTGGTAGGCTGTAGAGTGGTGAGAAGATGGTTTGGATATGTGGTGGCTTCTGGTTTGCTGTAGAGCGGGATGAGATGGTGGGATATGTGGTGGCTTCTGGTTTGCTGTAGAGCGGGATGAGATGGTGGGATATGTGGTGGCTTCTGGTTTGCTGTTGAGCGGGATGAGATGGTGGGATATGTGGTGGCTTCTGGTTTGCTGGAGACCGGGTGAAATTGGTGGGGATAAGTGTGGCTTTCTGGTTTGCTGTAGAGCGTGGATGAGATTGGTGGGATATGTGGTGGCTTCTGGTTTGATGTAGTCCGGGATGAAATGGTGTGATTTGTGGTGGCTTCTGGTTTCTGTTTATAGCGGGATGAGATGGTGGGATATGTGGTGGCCTTTGGTTTGCTGTAGAGCGGGATGAGATGGTGAGATATGTGGGGGGCTTCTGGTTTGCGTAGACGGGGATTGGTGGGATTTGTGGGGCTTTGGTTTGCTGTAGGGGATGAAATGGTGGGGGATGTGGTGGGTTGGTTTTCTGTAGAGCGGGATGAGATGGGGGGGATTGTGGTTTGGTTTTTTGGTTTTTTGTAGAGCGGGGTGAGATGCGGGGATATGTGGTGGTTCTGGTTTGCTTTTAGTGAAGGTGTGATTGACGTCTGAGTGTCCCGTCTGAGAGGGTTTGGGTGTGGTCCCTTCCTGGGATCGTCCATACGGCCTCCTCTCCGGCCAGGCTGTCTGGTTGCGGTAGGTTGGTGCACTGGTTGCGGTATGTTGGTGCACTGGTTGCGGTATGTTCGTGCACTGGTTGCGGTATGTTGGTGCACTGGTTACGGTATATTGGTGCACTGTTTGCGGTATGTTGGTGCAGTGGTTGCGGTATGTTGGTGCATTGGTTGCAGTATCTTCATGCACTGGTTGCGGTATGTTGGTGCACTGGTTGCGGGAGTGGGGATGGTTGCGGTATGTCGTGTACTGGTTGCGGTATGTCGTTTCCTGGGTTGCGGGGTGTTGGTGACTGGTTGCGGGGTATGTTGGTGATGGTTGCGGTTTTTTTGTGTGATGGGTTGCGGTTTTTTTGGTGCACGGTTGCGGGGATGTTGGTGCACTGGTTGCGGTATGCTCGTGTTCTGGTTGCGGTATGCTCGTGCACTGGTTGCGGTATGTTGGTGCACTGGTTGCGGTTTTTTTGGTGCATGGTTTCGTATGCTCGTGTTTGGTTGGGTGATGGTGTGATGGTTGCGGTATGTTGGTGCACTGGTTGCGGTATGTTGGTGCACTGGTTGCGGTATGCTCGTGAACTGGTTGGGTTTTTTTTGTGTGAATGGTTGCGGTTTTGTTGGTGCACTGGTTGCGGTTTTTTTTTTGGGGCATGGTTTTCGGTATGTCGTGCCTGGTTGCGGTTTTTTTTTTGTGCACTGGTTAGTTGTTCGTGCACTTTGGTTGCGGTTTTTGTTGGGTGCCATGGTTGCGGTTATGCTGTGCACTGCTTGCGGGATGTTTGGTTTCATGGTTGCGGTATGTTGGTGCCTGGTTTCGGGGGTATGCCGTGTATTGGTTGCGGTTTTTGTCGTGCAAATGGTTGCGGTATTTGGTGCATTTGGCGGGTATGGGTTGGTGCTGGTTGGGTATGCTGTGCATGGTTTTTTTTGGGGGTATGTTGTGCACTGGTTGCGGTATGTTGGTGCACTGGTTGCGGGGGATGTGGTGCATGGGGTTTTTTCGGTAGGTTGGGGCATGTTGCGGTTTGTTGGTGCACTGGTTGGGGTTTTTTGTTGGTGCATGGTTGGGTTTTGGTGATGGGGTTGGGTGATGGTTCGGGTTTTTTTGGGCACTGGTTGCGGTTTTATGTTTTTGGGGGGCATGGTGGGGTTATTTTTTTTGGTGCACTGGTTGCGGTGATGTTTTTGGTGCATGGTTGCGGGTATGTTGGTTTTCATGGTTGCGGTATGCTGTGCATGGTTGCGGTTGCTCGTGCATGGTTGCGGTTTTTGTTGGTGCATTTTTGCGGTATGTTGGTGCACTGGTTGCGGTATGCTCGTGCACTGCTTGCGGTATGTTGGTGCACTGGTTGCGGTATGTTCGTACACTGGTTGCGGTATGTTGGTGCACTGCTTGCGGTATGCTCGTGCACTGGTTGCGGTCGTTTTGGCGGGGGGCTGAAGCATTTATGGCTCTTGTAGAAGTTTATTACACGTGGCTGCGAGCAGGTTATAATAGAGAAGCAAGGCTCCCCGGCAATGTTCTGCCCGAGGCCACGGCGGCGGCGGCGGTGGCTGCTGCGAAAACTATTAGTCCTTGTTAATAAACCGCTGGCATTGTCTTCCCCTTGTTCCAGCTGCCGCCTGCTGCACGGGATTAACCCCTTCCTGCACAAACCTCCCGATTTTGTCATCGAAACTGTGGGAAAGTTTTTTGTTTGAAAGTTTAAACGGTTGATTGTTTTTTTGTTTAAGAGAGAGCCCGGAAATTTTGTATCCCGTTTTTATACGGACGGCCAGTACCCCCTTCTCCCCCCCGTATGTATGGGGTGCTGCACCCGTACCAAATTTTACCACCTGTTTTTAAAGACAATGAAAAGGGACCCTTCTCCACCGTGTAGGGTGGGCTGGCAGTATAAATTTTGTCTTGTATGTTATGGGGTGTACACAGTAACAAATTTTCCCGTCCTGGAAATTTTTGGATTTTTGCTGGGACAGTATAACCTCTTTTCCCGTCCTGTATGTATGGGCGCTGCACAGTATCACCTCTCCTGTCCGGTTCCCTAAGGGCGCTGCACAGTATCAAAATTCCTGCTTGTTTTGTATGGACGCTGCACCGTAAACCCCTTCTCCCGGGCTTGTTGTATGGACCTGCCCCAGTACCACTTTCCTTTGTCTTGAGAGGACCCCTTTCCAAAATTACCCTTTTAGGGGGAACTCTGAGGGCAGGAGTTTTCCCGTTTTAGGGGGAAAAATTGAGCGCAGGGAGTTTTCATTTTAGGAGAGTCTGAGCGCCAAAGGGCTTAAAGTCTAAAAGCCAACTTGAGGGAGGGGGCAGGAGCTTACAGTCTAGGGGGAACTTGTAGGGAGGAGGGTTTTTCAGTTTTAGGGGGAGCTCTGGCGGGAGCTTTTCAGTTTAGGAGAGCTCTGGCGCAGGAGCTTTACAGGGCTAGGGGGATGCTGAGCGCAGGGGCTTAAAAGTCTAGGAGAGCTCCCTTGGGAAGAGCGGAAAAGGGGCTTACAGATCTACAATGTGTGAGGTTTGGGGCGCTTGCTGTCTCTGCTCCTCTCTGCTCTGGGTTCTCTGCTCCTCTTGTCTCATTATAGGAAAGCCTCGGAGATGCTCCCACTCCATCTCTGCGCCCCTGTGAGGCTTCTGTCAGGCAGAGACAGGTACCGGCCCTGATAAAACGCAGAGATCGGACTCCCAAGTATTTCCAGATGACTGGAGGGAGGCGCTGGCTCAGAGGACTCGCATTCTTCTCTATTATCAAAAGTACAGATGCGGCACACCTATGGCACCACATGTCCTGCATGGGCGCATGCACAGTACCACTCCTCCTGAATGTGTGGCCAGTGCACAGTACCACTTCTCCGGTATGTGGGGCCAGTGCACAGTACCACTTCTGTTTGTGGGGTCAGTGCACAGTGCCACTTCTCCTGTTTGGACAGTGCACAGTGCCACTTCTCCTGTATGTGGGGTCAGTACATAGTACCACTTCTCCTGTATGTGGGGACAGTGCACAGTACCACTCCTGTATGTTGGGACAGTGCACAGTACCACTTCTCTTGTATGTGGGGACAGTGCACAGTAGTACTTCTCTGGTCCTGTGTGGCTGGCAGTACATAATACCACTCCCGTATTTGTGGACAGTACTAATTATTTTGTCTTGTATGGATGGCTAGTGCACATTACTACTTCCAGTATCCTGTATGGATTGGTGATGCACAGTTCTACTTCTCTTGTTCTGTATAGCAGTCGATGCCTAGTACTACTTTTGATGTAGTCCGTGTAGGGACAGTGCTCAGTACTTCCTCCAGTGTGGGTGTACAGTGCACAGTATGACTCTTCCAGTGCTGGCAGTGCCCAGTATTACATCTCCTTCAGGCGGGTGCGTTGCCAGGCTTGTTGCAGGGTTCCCGCCTCTGGTCAGTATCTCTGCTTGCTGTGATCTCCGCTTGCTGGGATCTGCGGTGATGACCTCTCGGCGCTGGTCTCTTCCGTTCTCGGAGCCATTCTTGTGACCCCGCAGTTAGCAGAGCGCTGTCCTGTGAGCGGGGGGGTCAGGGGCCGGAGTTGTTGCAGGGTTCCCACCTCTGGTCAGTATCTCTGCTTGCTGTGATCTGCGATGATGACCTCTCCACGCTGGTCTCTTCCGTTCTCGGAGCCATTCTTGTGACCCCGCAGTTAGCAGAGCGATGTCCTGTGAGCGGGGGGGTCAGGGGCCGGAGTTGTTGCAGGGTTCCACCTCTGGTCAGTATCTCTGCTTGCTGTGATCTGCGGTGATGACCTCTCCACGCTGGTCTCTTCCGTTCTCGGAGCCATTCTTGTGACCCCGCAGTTAGCAGAGCGATGTCCTGTGAGCGGGGGGGGGGGCAGGGGCGGAGTTGTTGCAGGGTTCCCACTCTGGTCAGTATCTCTGCTTGCTGTGAGTCGCGTGATGACCTCTCGGCGTGTGCTCTTCCGTTCTCGGAGCCATTCTTGTGACCCCGCAGTTAGCAGAGCGATGTCCTGTGAGCGGGGTGGGGGGGGGGGTCAGGAGCCGGGATCGAATCCTGCTCTATCTTTTATGAGTCGGATGAGGATGCTGGCACATGAGACATTTCCATATCAAAGCCGCTGTCTTGGTAATTAACATGCAGCGCTCCAGCCTGTGGATGCACACGAGGCTCCGCTTATCCAATATTGACCCCCGGCCGCTGGTTGTGGGGACGGAGCCGAGAACATTGCAGCAAATCCATGAGAACGCGTCCGCCCCCGGGAATCGTTTGACCGACGCCTCTGATCTTCTCAAAAATGGAAGCTTTCTTTTCCTTCATATATTAGGGTTATCGACCACGACCCAATCAGTGTCAGCTCAGCGTCTATTCCCCCTAAAGGCTCAGCCATGCGCCACAAGGCGCACATGGTCATGGGTGCAGGGGAAGGTTGTGTGACCCCCTGTAATCTAGTGGGGGTGCATGGTGGAATGGGGTAGTTCCTGTATCTACGGAGCCATGGGTGCAGGGGAAGGTTGTGTGACCCCTATCATCTAGTGGGGATAAATGATGGAGGGGGTAGTTGCTGTATCTACGGGGTCATGAGTGCGGGGGAAGGTTGTGTGACCCCTATCATCTAGTGGAGGTGCATGATGATGGGGGTAGTTCCTGTATGTACAGGGTCATAGGTGCAGGGGACCTCGGACATCTAGTGGGGATACCTGATGGAGGGGGGTAGTTCCTGTATCTACAGGGTCCTGGGTGCAGGGGAAGGTTGTGTGACCCCTATCATCTAGTGGGGATAAATGATGGAGGGGGTAGTTGCTGTATCTACGGGGTCATGGGTGCAGGGGAAGGTTGTGTGACCCCTATCATCTAGTGGAGGGGCTGATATGGGGGGGTTCCTGTATGTACAGGGCATTTGGGGGCGGGACCTCGGACCTAGTGGGGGACCTGATGGGGGGGGTATTCCGGGATTACAGGGCTGGGTGCAGGGAATTTGGGAAACATCTAGGGGTAAATAGGGGGGGGTATTCTGAATCTACGGGGTCAGGGTGCAAATTTTGGGACCCCACACAAAGTGGGAAAAAGGAAGGGGGGAGTTCTGTATCACGGTCATGGTGCGGGGAAGGTTGTTGGCCCCCATCATCTGTGGGTGGATAAATTTTGGGGTATTTTTGTATGGTACATTTAAGGTGAGGACCACATCATATTAGATAGAATATTGGGGGCCGCCATATTGGAATCTGAGGGCCGAGCCTGATAGGAGTCATCGTCCACGGAGAGGACTGCTTCCAGGCCCCCAGGCTGGGGTGCTGCGGATCCGGCCTCGGCGGTGCCGCTCTCTCCCCCCTGCTCCCCACGAGGGGCCCCGGCGCAGGACTCCCCCTGCAAACACACGCAACCCCTCTGATTGAATCATTCATCCGCTCAACAAAAACTTTTGTTTGTTCAGATTGAAATACGTTTTTTTATGTCATTTTGTTTTGGGAAAAAAAAATCCTTTCCCATTATTAAGAGAAAACAGCCCCCGTGAAGAGGCGCTGCGATCCCTGTCCACCTTTTCTCTGGGAAATGTATATTATCAAGGGCCCTATTCATACAAACGGATCGGGTTCATTTCCATGTGAATGTGGCTCTACACTTTCCACGGAGGAGACGCAGAAAGGCATCTTGATTGTGCGTCGTGCTGCTCCGATTTGTGATTCAGCCGGAATTGCTGGATGAATGCTCGCACTTTGTTTAGCTCTGCACATCAGCAGAAAAACGCTTCCAAATTGTGGGGGTCTCCTCCATCAACCCCTACAGCGGCCTAATCAGGGCGCGCCGGGCCCCGCTCCGCATCTATATTCATGAGCGGGACTAAACTTAATGGCCAGAAAGTTTCATCGTCCAAGGAGGCGGCCAGGGTCAGGTTATACTTTTTATCATGTAATTTAATTTTTTATTATTTTTTTACCCTTCCCATGATCACCTCTATGTGCAGCCGGTCCCAGCGCGTCACCTGACTCCTCCATATTCTCCGTTATCCTCTGTGAGGCGTCGCCTGACTCCTTCATATTCACCGTTATCCTCTGCGAAGCGTCGCCTGACTCCTTCATATTCCCCGTTATCCTCTGAGAGGCGTCGCCTGACTCCTTCATATTCCCCGTTATCCTCTACGAAGCGTCGCCTGACTCCTTCATATTCTCCGTTATCCTCTGCGAGGCGTCGCCTGACTCCTTCATATTTTTCGTTATCCTCTGTGAGGCGTCGCCTGACTCCTTCATATTCTCCGTTATCCTCTGCGAAGCGTCGCCTGACTCCTTCATATTCTCCGTTATCCTCTGCGAAGCGTCGCCTGACTCCTTCATATTCTCCGTTATCCTCTGTGAGGCGTCGCCTGACTCCTTCATATTCCCCGTTATCCTCTGTGAGGCGTCGCCTGACTCCTTCATATTCCCCGTTATCCTCTGTGAGGCGTCGCCTGACTCCTTCATATTCCCCGTTATCCTCTGTGAGGCGTCGCCTGACTCCTTCATATTCTCCGTTATCCTCTGTGAGGCGTCGCCTGACTCCTTCATATTCTCTGTTATCCTCTGTGAGGCGTCGCCTGACTCCTTCATATTCTCCGTTATCCTCTGTGAGGCGTCGCCTGACTCCTTCATATTCCCCGTTATCCTCTGTGAGGCGTCACCTGACTCCTTCATATTCTTCGTTATCCTCTGTGAGGCGTTGCCTGACTCCTTCATTTTCTCCGTTATCCTCTGTGAGGCGTCGCCTGACTCCTTCATATTCTTCGTTATCCTCTGTGAGGCTTTGCCTGACTCCTTCATATTCTCCGTTATCCTCTGTGAGGCGTCGCCTGACTCCTTCATATTCTCCGTTATCCTCTGTGAGATATCACCTGACTCCTTCATATTCTCCGTTATCCTCTGTGAGGCGTCGCCTGACTCCTTCATATTCTCCGTTATCCTCTGTGAGGCGTCGCCTGACTCCTTCATATTCCCCGTTATCCTCTGCGAAGCGTCACCTGACTCCTCCATATTCTCTGTTATCCTCTGTGAGGCGTCGCCTGACTCCTTCATTTTCTCCATTATCCTCTGTGAGCTCGCCTGACTCCTTCATATTCTCCGTTATCCTCTGTGAGGCGTCGCCTGACTCCTTTTATATTCTCCGTTATCCTCTGTGAGGCATCGCCTGACTCCTTCATAATTCTCCGTTATCCTCTGTGAGGCGTCGCCTGACTCCTTCATATTCCCGTTATCCTCTGCGAAGCGTCGCCTGACTCCTTCATATTCTTCGTTATCCTCTGTGAGGCATCGCCTGACTCCTTCATAAATTCCCCTGTTATCCTCTGTGAGCATCGCCTGACTCCTTCATATTCTCCGTTATCCTCTGTGAGGCGTCGCGCTGACTCCTTCATATCTCCGTTATCCTCTGTGAGGCGTCGCCTGACTCCTTCATATTCTCGTTATCCTCTGTGAGGCATCGCCTGACTCCTTCATATTCCCCGTTATCCTCTGTGAGGCGTCGCCTGACTCCTTCATATTCCCCGTTATCCTCTGCGATGCGTCGCCTGACTCCTTCATATTCTTCGTTATCCTCTGTGAGGCATCGCCTGACTCCTTCATATTCCCCGTTATCCTCTGTGAGGCGTCGCCTGACTCCTTCATATTCTCTGTTATCCTCTGTGAGTCTTTTCCTTACTCCTTCATATTCCCCGTTATCCTCTGTGAGGCGTCGCCTGACTCCTTCATATTCTCCGTTTATCCTCTGTGAGGCTCGCCTGACCTCCTTCATTTTCTCCGTTATCCTCTGTGAGGCATCGCCTGACTCCTTCATATTCTCCGTTATCCTCTGTGAGGCATCGCCTGACTCCTTCATATTCTCTGTTATCCTCTGTGAGGCGTCACCTGACTCCTTCATATTCTCTGTTATCCTCTGTGAGGCGTCGCCTGACTCCTTCATATTCTCCGTTTATCCTCTGTGAGGCGTCACCTGACTCCTTCATATTCCCGTTACCCTCTGTGAGAGACGTTCGCCTGACTCCTTCATATTCTCCGTTATCCTCGTGAGGCGTCGCCTGACTCCTTCATATTCTCCGTTATCCTCTGTGAGGCGTCGCCTGACTCCTTCATATTCTCTGTTATCCTCGTGAGGCGTCGCCTGACTCCTTCATTTTCCCCGTTATCCTCTGTGAGGCGTCGCCTGACTCCTTCATATTCTCTGTTATCCTCTGTGAGATATCACCTGACTCCTTCATATTCTCCGTTATCCTCTGTGAGCTCGCCTGACCCCATAAATCCCATCCCTGGACCCTGACTCCTTCATATTCTCCGTTATACCTCTGTGAAGGGTCGCCTGACTCCTTCATATTCTCCGTTATCCTCTGTGAGCGTCGCCTCCCTTTTTTTACTTGTAGCGTCCTGACTCCTTCATATTCTCCGTTATCCTCTGCGAAGCGTCGCCTGACTCCTTCATTTTCTCCGTTATCCTCTGTGAGGCGTCACCTGACTCCTTCATATTCTTCGTTATCCTCTGTGAGGCATCGCCTGACCCTTCTTATATTCTCCGTTATCCTCTGTGAGGCGTCGCCTGACTCCTTCATATTCTCGGTTATCCTCTGCGAGGCATCCGGCCGACTCCTTTATATTCTCCCCTTACACCTCTAGGGCGTCGCCTACACCTTCATATTCTCTGTTATCCTCTTCGAGGCGTCGCCTTTACTCCTTCATATTCTCTGTTATCTCTCTCTGGTGGGGGGGGGTAGCTCGCCTGACTCCTTCATTTTCTCCATTATCCTCTGTGAGGCGTCGCCTGACTCCTTCATATTCCCGTTATCCTCTGTGAGCGTTCGCCTGACTCCTTCATATTCCCCGTTATCCCCCTGTGAGGCGTCACCTACTCCTTCATATTCCCCGTTATCCTCTGCGAAGCGTCGCCTGACTCCTTCATATTCTCCGTTTTCCTCTGTGAGGCGTCGCCTGACTCCTTCATATTCTCCCGTTATCCTCTGTGAGGCGCGCCTGACTCCTTCATAAATTTTCCGTTATCCTCTGTGAGGCGTCGCCTGACTCCTTCATATTCTCTATTATCCTCTGTGAGGCATCGCCTGACTCCTTCATATTCTCCGTTATCCTCTGTGAGGCATCGCCTGACTCCTTCATATTCTCCTGTTATCCTCTGTGAGCGTCGCCTGACTCCTTCATATTCTCCGTTATCCTCTGTGAGGCGTCGCCTGACTCCTTCATATTCTCTATTATCCTCTGTGAGGCATCGCCTGACTCCTTCATATTCTTCGTTATCCTCTGTGAGGCGTAGCCTGACTCCTTCATATTCTCCGTTATCCTCTGTGAGGGGTTACGCCTGACTCCTTCATATTCTCCGTTATCCTCTGTGAGGCGTCGCCCCGACTCCTTCATATTCTCCGTTACCTCTGTGAGGCGTTGCCTGACTCCTTCATATTCTCCGTTATCCTCTGTGAGGGCTCGCCTGACTCCTTCATATTCCCTCGTTATCCTCTGTGAGGGGTCGCCTGACTCCTTCAATATTCCCGTTATCCTCTGTGAGGGCGTCACCTGACTCCTTCATATTCTTCGTTATCCTCTGTGAGGCGTCGCCTGACTCCTTCATATTCTCTGTTATCCTCTGTGAGGCGTCGCCTGACTCCTTCATATTCTCGGTTATCCTCTGTGAGGCGTCGCCTGACTCCTTCATATTCTCCGTTATCCTCTGTGAGGCGTCGCCTGACTCCTTCATATTCCCCGTTATCCTCTGTGAGGCGTCGCCTGACTCCTTCATATTCCCCGTTATCCTCTGAGAAGCGTCGCCTGACTCCTTCATATTCTACGTTATCCTCTGTGAGGCGTCGCCTGACTCCTTCATATTCCCGTTATCCTCTGGAAGCGTCGCCTGACTCCTTCATATCTTCGTTATCCTCTGTGAGGGCGTCGCCTGACTCCTTCATATTCTTCGTTATTCCTACTGTGAGGTTCGCCTGACTCCTTCATATTCTCTGTTATCCTCTGTGAGGCTCGCCTGACTCCTTCATATTCTCCGTTATCCTCTGTGAGGCATCGCCTGACTCCTTCATATTCTCCGTTATCCTCTGCGAAGCGTCGCCTGACTCCTTCATATTCCCCGTTATCCTCTGTGAGGCATCGCCTGACTCCTTCATATTCTCCGTTATCCTCTGTGAGGCGTCGCCTGACTCCTTCATATTCTCCGTTATCCTCTGTGAGGCGTCGCCTGACTCCTTCATATTCTCTGTTATCCTCTGTGAGGCGTCGCCTGACTCCTTCATATTCTCCGTTATCCTCTGTGAGGCGTCACCTGACTCCTTCATATTCTCTGTTATCCTCTGTGAGGCGTCGCCTGACTCCTTCATATTTTCCGTTATCCTCTGTGAGGCGTCGCCTGACTCCTTCATTGTCTCTGTTATCCTCTGTGAGGCGTCGCCTGACTCCTTCATATTCTCCGTTATCCTCTGTGAGGCGTCGCCTGACTCCTTCATATTCTCCGTTATCCTCTGCGAGGCATCGCCTGACTCCTTCATATTCTCCGTTATCCTCTGTGAGGCGTCGCCTGACTCCTTCATATTCTCCGTTATCCTCTGTGGGGGCGTCGCCTGACTCCTTCATATTCCCCGTTATCCTCTGTGAGGCGTCAGCCTGACTCCTTCATATTCTCGTTATCCTCTGTTGACTCCTCCTTTTTATGCACTCTTCATATTCCCCGTTATCCTCTGTGAGGGGTCACCTGACTCCTTCATATTCTTCGTTATCCTCTGTGAGGCGTTGCCTGACTCCTCCATATTCTCCGTTATCCTCTGTGAGGCGTCGCCTGACTCCTTCATATTCTTCGTTATCCTCTGTGAGGCTTTGCCTGACTCCTTCATATTCTCCGTTATCCTCTGTGAGACATCGCCTGACTCCTTCATATTCTCCGTTATCCTCTGTGAGGCTTTGCCTGACTCCTTCATATTCTCCGTTATCCTCTGTGAGGCGTCGCCTGACTCCTTCATATTCCCCGTTATCCTCTGCGAAGCGTCACCTGACTCCTCCATATTCTCTGTTATCCTCTGTGAGGCGTCGCCTGACTCCTTCATATTCTCCGTTATCCTCTGTGAGGCGTCGCCTGACTCCTTCATATTCTCTGTTATCCTCTGTGAGGCATCGCCTGACTCCTTCATATTCTCTGTTATCCTCTGTGAGGCGTCGCCTGACTCCTTCATATTCCCCGTTATCCTCTGCGAAGCGTCGCCTGACTCCTTCATATTCTTCGTTATCCTCTGTGAGGCCTCGCCTGACTCCTTCATATTCACCGGTATCCTCTGTGAGGCATCGCCTGACTCCTTAATATTCTCCGTTATCCTCTGTGAGGCGTCGCCTGACTCCTTCATATTTTCCCCTTATCCTCTGTGAGGCGTCGCCTGACCTCCTTCATATTCTCCGTTATCCTCTGTGAGGCGTCGCCTGACTCCTTCATATTCTCTGTTATCCTCTGTGAGGCGTCGCCTGACTCCTTCATATTCCCCGTTATCCTCTGCGAAGCGTCGCCTGACTCCTTCATATTCCCCGTTATCCTCTGTGAGGCATCGCCTGACTCCCTCATATTCCCCCTTACCCTCTGTGAGGCGTCGCCGGACTCCCTCATATTCTCGGTTTTCCTCTGTGAGGCGTCGCCTGACTCCTTCATATTCCCCGTTATCCTCTGTGAGGCGTCGCCTGACTCCTTCATATTCTCCGTTATCCTCTGTGAGGCGTCGCCTGACTCCTTCATATTCTCCGTTATCCTCTGTGAGGCGTCGCCTGACTCCTTCATATTCTCCGTTACCTCTGTGAGGCATCGCCTGACCCCCTTCATATTCTCTGTTATCCTCTGTGAGGCGTCACCTGACTCCTTCATATTCTCTGTTATTCCTCTGTGAAGCGTCGCCTGACTCCTTCATATTCTCCGTTATCCTCTGTGAGGCGTCGCCTGACTCCTTCATATTCTCCGTTACCCTCTGTGAGACGTCGCCTGACTCCTTCATATTCTCCGTTATCCTCTGTGAGGCGTCGCCTGACTCCTTCATATTCCCCGTTATCCTCTGTGAGGCGTCGCCTGACTCCTTCATATTCTCCGTTATCCTCTGTGAGGCGTCGCCTGACTCCTTCATATTCTCCGTTATCCTCTGTGAGGCGTCGCCTGACTCCTTCATATTCTCCGTTATCCTCTGTGAGGCGTCGCCTGACTCCGTCATATTCTCTGTTATTCCTCTGGAGGCGTCGCTGACTCCCCTTCATATTCTCCGTTATCCTACTGTTGAGGCATCGCCTGACTCCTTCATAATTCTCCGTTATCCTCTGTGAGCATCGCCTGAACCGCCTTCATATTCTTCTGTTATCCCTTGAGGCGTCGCCTGACTCCTTCATATTCCCCGTTATCCTCTGCGAAGCGTCGCCTGACTCCTTCATATTCCCCCGTTATCCTCTGCGAGGCGTCGCCTGACTCCTTCATATTCTCGGTTATCCTCTGTGAGGCGTCGCCTGACTCCTTCATATTCTCCATTATCCTCTGTAGGCGTCGCCTGACTCCTTCATATTCCCCGTTCTCCTCTGTGAGGCGTCGCCTGACTCCTTCATATTCCCCGTTATCCTCTGTGAGGCGTCACCTGACTCCTTCATATTCCCCGTTATCCTCTGCGAAGCGTCGCCTGACTC
Organism: Phyllomedusa bahiana; assembly: GCA_025379985.1. Classification (NCBI taxonomy): domain Eukaryota; kingdom Metazoa; phylum Chordata; class Amphibia; order Anura; family Hylidae; genus Phyllomedusa; species Phyllomedusa bahiana. Next base: position 77,435 of record JAODAL010012712.1, read on the forward strand.
CTTCATTTTCTCCGTTATCCTCTGTGAGGCGACGCCTGACTCCTTCATATTCTTCGTTATCCTCTGTGAGGCGTCACCTGACTCCTTCATATTCTCCGTTATCCTCTGGAGCGTCGCCTGACTCCTTCATATTCCTCCGTTATCCTCTGTGAGGCGTCACCTGACTCCTTCATATTCCCCGTTACCTCTGTGAGGCATCGCCTGACTCCTTCATATTCTCCGTTATCCTCTGTGAGGCGTCGCCTGACTCCTTCATATTCTCTATTATCCTCTGTGAGGCATCGCCTGACTCCTTCATATTCTTCGTTATCCTCTGTGAGGCATCGCCTGACTCCTTCATATTCGCCCTTATCCTCTGTGAGATCTCGCCTGACTCCTTCATACCCCTTTTTCCCTCCGTTATCCTCTGTGAGGCGTCGCCTGACTCCTTCATATTCTCTATTATCCTCTGTGAGCATCGCCTGACTCCTTCAATATTCTTCGTTATCCTCTGTGAGGCTTGGCCTTACTCCTTCATATTCTCCGTTATCCTCTGTGAGGCGTCGCCTGACTCCTTCATATTCTTCGTTAATCCTCTGTGAGGCGTCGCCTGACTCCTTCATATTCCTCTATTATCCTCTGAGAGGCATCGCCTGACTCCTTCATATTCTTCGTTATCCTCTGAGAGGCGTTGCCTGACTCCTTCTTATTCTCCGTTAGCCTCTGTGAGGCGTCGCCTGACTCCTTCTTATTCATGGTTCTCCTCTGTGAGGCGTCGCCTGTCTCCTTCATATTCCCCGTTATCCTCTGTGAGGCGTCGCCTGACTCCTTCATATTCTCTGTTATCCTCTGTGAGGCGTCGCCTGACTCCTTCATATTCTCTGTTATCCTCTGTGAGGCGTCGCCTGACTCCTTCATATTCTCCGTTATCCTCTGTGAGGCGTCGCCTGACTCCTTCATATTCTCCGTTATCCTCTGTGAGGCGTCGCCTGACTCCTTCATATTCCCCGTTATCCTCTGTGAGGCGTCGCCTGACTCCTTCATATTCCCCGTTATCCTCTGCGAAGCGTCGCCTGACTCCTTCATATTCTTCGTTATCCTCTGTGAGGCGTCGCCTGACTCCTTCATATTCCCCGTTATCCTCTGCGAAGCGTCGCCTGACTCCTTCATATTCACCGATATCCTCTGTGAGGCGTCGCCTGACTCCTTCATATTCTACGTTATCCTCTGTGAGGCGTCGCCTGACTCCTTCATATTCTCCGTTATCCTCTGTGAGGCGTCGCCTGACTCCTTCATATTCTCCGTTATCCTCTGTGAGGCGTCGCCTGACTCCTTCATATTCTCTGTTATCCTCTGTGAGGCGTCGCCTGACTCCTTCATATTCCCCGTTATCCTCTGTGAGGCATCGCCTGACTCCTTCATATTCTCCGTTATCCTCTGTGAGGCATCGCCTGACTCCTTCATATTCTCCGTTATCCTCTGTGAGGCATCGCCTGACTCCTTCATATTCACCGTTATCCTCTGTGAGGCGTCGCCTGACTATCCTCTGTGAGGCGTCGCCTGACTCCTTCATATTCTTCGTTATCCTCTGTGAGGCGTCGCCTGACTCCTTCATAATTCCCCGTTATCCTCTGTGAGGCGTCACCTGACTCCTTCATATTCTCGTTATCCTCTGTGAGGCGTCGCCTGACTCCTTCATATTTTCCGTTTTTCCTCTGTGAGGCGTCGCCTGACTCCTTCATTTTCTCTGTTATCCTCTGTGAGGCGTCGCCTGACTCCTTCATTTTCTCCGTTATCCTCTGTGAGGCGTCGCCTGACTCCTTCATATTCTACGTTATCCTCTTTCGAGGCTCTCCTGACTCCTTCATATTCTCCGTTATCCTCTGGGGAGCGTCACCTGACTCCTTCATATTCTCCGTTATCCTCTGTGAGGCGTCGCCTGACTCCTCCATATTCTCCGTTATCCTCTGTGAGGTGTTGCCTAATTTTTTTTTTCACTCTTCTAGAGAAAAAAAATATCATTTTTCCCGCGACTTTCCTTCAGGATTCGCTCGCCGTCTTCTGGGGCTTTTTTCTTTTTCATTTTTGTTTCTGCAGATTTTTTTGTTTTTTATATTTTTTTTATCCTTTTTTATTCTTTGCTCTTCTATAAAATAAAAACTTCTTTTTGTTAAACATGAAACTTTCCTTCAGGATTCGCTTGGCTGCTTCTGGGATTTTTTGTCTTTTTTTGTATCTACAGATTTTGTATTTTTTATGTTTTTTTTGAAAATTTAATTTGACTTTTTTTTAAATTCTTTTTATCCTTCACTTGTCTAGAAAATAATAAAACTGTTTTTTTTTGTTAAACCTGTGACTTTCCTTCAGGAATCACTCGGCTTATTCTGATTTTTTTTTGTCCTTTTGTGTTTTTTAAAATAATTTTAAATTTTTTTTTATTTTTATCACTTTTTTTTAATCCTTCTTCTGCGGCTTTCCTTCAGGATTTGCGTGCTGACGTTCGTCGCTCCTCTACAGTTCCCCTTTGTGAGCCGTGAATCCCGTTCTGGGTTGGACCGTATTCATTATACATGAGATGGATCTGGAGTCCTCCCGAGGATTCGCTCGGCTCGTTCTGTGTTTTTTTTTTTGTCCTTTTGTATCTGCGGATTTTTTTTTTTTCGTGTTTTTTTTTTCCTCCAGTCTTGCATTTATTATCTCGCGCTGCAATTGCAAGAAAATAAAAGGACTTTCAGATTAAACATATTCCAATTATTTGCGATTTATTAAGGAAGCTATATGTTTTGGGAGTCGAGCTTTTCCTTTGATGTCCTTCACATAGACTCGTTAATGATGCAGAACCAAAAACAAAAAGATAATGACATTTGAAATAATAATGGGGCCGCGGCAGCCGGAGAGCTTTTAATTTGAGGTGTATTTTGTGTAATGCGTCACGGATCCGGGAGGACAATGCCTGCGAGACTGTGTGTATTCACACCTCAGGTACATTAGCAGAAGGGGCCATTCACACATGAAAGGAGATGCAGCCCAGATCTCCGGCAGCCGCGCTCTTATTTTTCAGGGGTTGACAATGTCGCATCTGATCGTTTTCGTGGCTGATGATAATTGTGCTGAGTGTTTTTTGTAACGTTGGTGACTTGTAATCTCTCGGATATTGCTGCAACCTGCTTGTGGCGTTGTGCAGACGGCCGCTAAATGCAAACAGCAGTGCTTAAAGGGGAACCCTCCGCTGATGGGGGAGACGTTCCTGGGTGGACAAAACCCTGAGACAACTGTAGACCTGGGCCGCACCCCAACAACTTCCCAGCTGTTATCTAAAGGCTCCTCACACAGCGTGACACCTCCCTGTATAGGCCCCACCCCTTTAATGCTTCTAATGATCTAGTTCTAATCCTCTACGATCACCTCTCTTGCGCCGATTTCCTGCTGAGCTTGTGCTAAGGCCAAGCAGCCAATCTGAACAAGCAGAGCTTCAGTGTAAAATATTAGGGACTAACATTAAATCCTATGGACAACAATGGGGGCGACCGTTTTATATGAGGCCTGGGCAACCTCCACCCAAAAAAAACTTCCTAGCTTGTATTTTATGGCTCCTCCCCTTGTAGGCGCCACTCCTTTTCTGCCTTTTGATTTAGTTATAATATTCTATGGGTAAGTCATGGGAGAGTCCCGACCGTGGCCTCCGAGTCGCGGGGGAGTCCCGACCGTGGCCTCCGAGTCGCGGGGGAGTCCCGACCGCGGCCTCCGAGTCGCGGGGGAGTCCCGACCGCGGCCTCCGAGTCGTGGGGGGAGTTCCGACCGCGGCCTCCGAGTCGCGGGGGAGTCCTGACCGCGGCCTCCGTGTCGCAGGGGAGTCCCGACGGCGGCCTCCGAGTCGCGGGGGAGTCCCGACGGCGGCCTCCGAGTCGCGGGGGAGTCCCGACAGCGGCCTCCGAGTCGCGAGGGACTCCCGACGGCGGCCTCCGAGTCGCGGGGGAGTCCCTCGACTCTAGGAGATGGGTGCTTAGAGGTGTGGTCTGATGTATATGGCCGTGGTTAGAGGTGTGGCCTGATGCATATGGCCGTGGTTAGAGGGGTGGAGTGATGTATATGGCTGTGGTTAGAGGGGTGGCATGATGTGGTTGATTAGGGCCCTAGTAGAATGCTTTGCAAGTCCAGTTTATGGGCAGTCAGAGGTGTTCCTGGGCCGTCTGTGGCCGTCCCGATCTGATTTATGATTAGTCCAAGGCATTCCCGGGCAGTCTGTGGTGGTCTTGAGTCGATTTATAGGCAGTCTGTGGTGGTCCTGGCCAACTTATGGGCAGTCCAAGGCATTCCTGGGCAGTCTATGGTGGTCCCGGACAGTCTGTGGCAGTCCAGGGCGTTCCTGGGCTGGTCCCAGGTGGTTTATGATCAGTCCAAGGCGTTCCTGGACAGTCTTTGGTGGTCCCGGCCAGTTTATTGGCAATCCCAGGCGTTCCTGGACTGTCTATGGTGGTCCCGGCTGGTTTATGGACAGTCCAAGGCATTCCTGGGCAGTGTGTGTTGGTCCCGTCCGGTTTATTGGCAATCCAAGGTGTTAGTGGGCAGACTGTGGCGGTCCCGCACAGTCTGTGGCAGTCTAAGGCGTTCCGGGGCAGTCTGTGGTGGTCCTGGCCGGCTTATGGACAGGACAGTCTGTGGTGGTCCCGGCTGGTTTATGGACAGTCCAAGGCATTCCCGGGCAGTCTGTTTTGGTCCTGGCTGGTTTATTGGCAGTCCAAGGCGTTCCTGGACAGTCTGTGGTATTCCCAGGTGATTTATGGTCAGTCCAAGGTGCTGGTGGGCAGACTGTAGTGGTCCTGGACAGTCTGTGGCAGTCTAGGGCATTCCCAGTCCGTCTGTGGGGGTCCCGGCTGGCTCGTGTCACATCCAATGCGTTGCTGTGCATTCTGTGTTGGTCCCAGGTGGTTTATGATCAGTGCAAGATGGTCCTGGGCAGTCTGTGGCGGTCTCGGCCGGTAAATTGGCAGTCCAAGGCGTTTCCGGGCAGTCTGGGGTGGTCCCGGACGGTTTACTGGCAGTCCAAGGCTGTCCTGGGGCAGTCTGTGGTGGTCCGGAGTGTATTGATGAGCAGTCCAAGGCATTCCTGGGTAGTCTTTGGTGGTCCTGGACGGTTTATTGGCAGTCATTTCTCTTCAGTCTATGGCGGTCCAGGACAGTCTGTGGCAGTCCAAGGCGTTCCTGGGCTGGTCCCAGGTGGTTTATGATCAGTACTAGGCGTTCCTGGGCAGTCTATGTCCTGGGCAGTGTTCCCGGACGGCTTATGAGCAGTCCAAGGTGTTCCTGGGCAGTCTGTGGTGTTCCCGGATGGCTTATGAGCAGTCCAAGGCGTTCCTGGGCAGTCTATGGCAGTCCCAGGTGGTTTATGATCAGTCCAAGGCGTTCCCGGGCAGTCTGTGGTGTTCCCGGACGGCTTATGAGCAGTCCAGGGCGTTCCTGGGCAGTCTATGGCGGTCCCAGGTGGTTTATGATCAGTCCAAGGCATTCCCGGGCAGTCTGTGGTGTTCCCGGCTTGCTTATGAGCAGTCCAAGGTGTTCCTGGGCAGTCTATGGCGGTCCCAGGTGGTTTATGATCAGTCCAAGATGATCCTGGGCAGTCTTTGGCGGTCTCAGCCAGTTTATTGGCAGTCCAAGGAGTTCCTGGGTGGTCTCTGGTGGTTCCAGGTGGTTTATGATGAGTCCTAGAAGTTCCCAGGGCAGTCTCTGGTGGTCCTGAGACTACTTATGGGTAGTCCAAGGCAGACTGTGGAGGCCCCGGACAGTTTCTTGGTAGTCCAATGCGTTCCTGGGCAATCTGTGGTAGTCCCAGGTGGTTTATAATCAGTCCAAGCCATTCCTGGGCAGTCTGTGGCTGTCTCAGCCAAGGCCTTCCCGAGTAGTCTATGGTGGTCCTGAGACTATGAGCAGTCCAAGACGTTCCCGGGCAGTCTGTGGTGTTCCCAACCAGTTTATGGGCAGGCCAAGGCGTTCCTAGGCAGTCTTTAGCAGTCCTGGACAGCCTGTGGCAGTCCAAGACATTCTTGGGCAGTCTGGGGGGGTCTCAGGTGGTTTATGATCAGTCCAGGGTGTTCCCGGGTAGACTGTGGAAGCCCCGGACAGTTTATTGGCAGTCCAAGGCGTTCCCGGGCAGTCTGTGGTGATCCTAGGTGGGTTGTTATTAGTCCAAGGTGTTCCTGGGCAGTCTGTGGTAGTCCCAGGTGGTTTATAATCAGTCCAAGCCATTCCTGGGCAGTCTGTGGCTGTCTCAGGTGGTTTATGGTCAGTCCAAGCCATTCCTGGGCAGTCTGTGGCTGTCTCAGGTGGTTTATGATCAGTCCAAGGTGTTCCTGGTCAGTCTGTGGTGGCCCAGAGCCAGTTTATTAGCAGTCCAGGGCGTTCTCGGGCAGTCAGTGATAGTCCCAGGTGGTTAATGATCAGTCCTAGACATTCCTGGGCAGTCTGTGGCCGTCTCAGGTGTTTTTTGATCAGTCCAAGGTGTTCCTGGGCAGTCTATGGTGGTCCGGAGACTATTTATGGGCAGTCCAAGGCGTTCCCGTGCAGTCTTTGGTGGTCCTGGCCAGTTTATTGGCAGTCCAAGTCGTTCCCGGGCGGTCTGTGGTGGTCCTAGGTGGTTTATGATTAGTCCAAGTTGTTCCCGGGCAGTCTGTGGTGGTCCTAGGTGGTTTATGATCAGTCCAAGTTGTTCCCGGGCAGTCTGTGGTGGTCCCAGGCGGTTTATGACTAGTTTAAGGCGTTCCTGGGCAGTCTGTGGTGGTCCTTTGTGGGTTGTGATTAGTCCAGGGCGTTCCTGGGCAGTCTGTGGTGGTCCTCTGTGGGTTGTGATTAGTCCACGGCGTTCCTGGGCAGTCTGTGGTGGTCCTTTGTGGGTTGTGATTAGTCCAAGGCGTTCCTGGGCAGTCTGTGGTGGTCCCGGGTGGTTTATGATTAGTTTAAGGCGTTCCCGGGCAGTCTGTGGTGGTCCTTTGTGGGCTGTGATTAGTCCAAGGCGTTCCTGGGCAATCTGTGGTGGTCCCGGGTGGTTTATGAGTAGTCCAAGGCGTTCCCAGGCAGTCTGTGGTGGTCCTTTGTGGGTTGTGATTAGTCCAAGGCGTTCCTGGGCAGTCTGTGGTGGTCCCGGGTGGTTTATGATTAGTTTAAGGCGTTCCTGGGCAGTCTGTGGTGGTCCCGGGTGGTTTATGATTAGTCCAAGGCGTTCCCGGGCAGTCTGTGGTGTTCCCGGACGGCTTATAAGCAGTCCAGGGTGTTCCTGGGCAGTCTGTGGAGGTCCCAGGTGGTTTATGATCAGTCCAAGATGATCCTGGGCAGTCTTTGGCGGTCTCAGCCAGTTTATTGGCATCCCAAAGGAGTTCCTGGGGGTCTCTGGGGGTTCCAGGTGGTTTATGTGATCCTAGAGTTCCCGGGCGTCCTTGGGGGTCCTGAGACACTTTGGGTTCCAAAGGGAGACTGTGGAGGCCCCGGACAGTTTCTTGGTAGTCCCAAAGCTTCCGGGAAATTGTGGTATCCCCGGGGGTTTATGATCAGTCCAAGAATTCCTGGGGGGTCTTTGGCGCTGGCCAAGGCCCTTCCCCGGGGTCTATGGTGGTCCCGAGACTAGAGCAGTCCAAGACGTTCCCGGGGGTCGTGGGGTTCCCCAACCCGTTTTGGGGAGGCCAAGGCTTTTCCGGGGAGTCTTTTGCATCTGGACGCCCGGGCAGTCCCAAGGCATTCTTGGCAGTCCTTTTTTTTTCTCAGGTGGGTTTTTTTGATCAGTCCAGGGTGTTCCCGGGTAGACTGTGGAGGGGCCCCCGGGGATTTATTGGGAGTCCAAAGGGGTTCCCCGGGGAGTCTTGGTGATCCAGGTGGGTTGTTTTTTAGTCCAAAGGGGTTCCTGGGCAGTCTACGGGGGTCCCATTGGTTTGATTAGTCCAAGGATTCCTGGGCGTCTTGGAGTCCCGGGGGGTTTTTAAAACAGTCCAGCCTTCCTGGCAGTCTGTGGCTGTCTAGGTGGGTTTATGGTCAGTCCAAGCCCTTCCTGGGGGAGTCTGTGGGGGTTCAGGGGTTTGGCGTCCAAGGTGTTCTGGCGTCTGTGGGGATCTCAGGTGGTTTAGTCACTCAAAGGTGTTCCTGGCATCTGTGGGGCCCCCGAGCCAGTTTATTGCATCCAGGGCGTTCCTGGGCAGTCTTGGGGGTCCGGGGGGTTTTTGTTAGTTTAAAGGGGTTCCTGGGGGAGTCTGTGGGGGTCCCGGGGGGTTTTTTAATTGTTTAAAGCGTTCCCCGGGATTGTGGTGGGCCGGGGGGTTTATGATTAGTTTAAAGGGGTTCCCGGGAGTCTGTGGGGGTCCCGGTGGTTTATGATTAGTTTAAGGGGTTCCCGGGCAGTCTGTGGGGTCCTTTTGGGGTTTTGGGTTAGTCAAAGGGGTTCCCGGCAGTCGTGGTGGGCCCGGGCGTTTATGACTGTTTAAAGGGGGTTCCCGGCAGTCTGTGGGGCCTTTGTGGGGGTTTTGATTAGTCCAAGGGGTTTTGGGCGTCTTGGTGGCCTTTGTGGGTTGGATTTTTCCAAGGCGTTCCCGGGGGTCTGTGGGGTCCCCGGGGGGTTTAGTTAGTTAAGGCGTTCCCGGGCAGTCTGTGGTGGTCCCGGGTGGTTTTATGATTATTTAAGCGTTCCCGGGCAGTCTTGGGGGTCCTTTTGGGTTTGATTAGTCCAAGGGTTCCCGGGAGTCGTGGGGGTCCCGGGGGGTTTTTGATAGTTTAAGGGGTTCCTGGGGAGTCTGTGGGGGTCCTTTTTGGGTTGTGATTTCCAAGGGGTTCCTGGGGAGTTTGTGGTTCCGGGTGGGTTTTTGATTAGTTTAAGCGTTCCCGGGCAGTCTGGGTGGTCCGGGTGGTTTTATGATTTTTTTTGTTTTAAAGGGGTTCCCCGGGGGGGTCTGGGTGGTCCTTTGTGGGTTGTGATTAGTCCAAGGGTTTTTCCCGGGCATCTGTGGGGGGGCCCGGGGGGGTTTTTTGACTTTTAAGGCGTTTCCCGGGGAGTCTGTGGGGGTCCTTTGTGGGTTGTGATTAGTCCCCAAGGCGTTCTGGGGATCTGTGGTGGTCCGGGGGGGTTTTTGATTAGTTTAAGGCGTTCCGGGCAGTCTGTGGGGGTCCCGGGTGGTTTATATTAGTTTAAAACGTTCCCGGGGAGTCTGTGGTGGTCCCCGGGGGGGTTTATATTAGTTTAAAGGGGTTCCCCCGGGGGTCTGTGGGGGTCCCGGTGGTTTATGATTGTTTAATGCGTTCCTGGGCGTCTTGGGGTCCCGGGTGGTTTTTGATAGTTTTAAAGGGGTTCCGGGGAGTCTGTGGGGGGTCCTTTGGGTTTTTGATTTTCAAAGGCGTTCCCTGGGCTTTTGGGGGCCTTTGTGGGTTTTGATTAGTCCCAAGGGTTCCTGGGCAGTCTGTGGTGGTCCGGCGGTTTTAAAGACTAGTTTAAGGGTTCCTGGGGAGCTGTGGGGTCCTTTGTGGGGTTTTGATTAGTCCAGGGGGTTCCCGGGCGTCTGTGGTGCCCGGTGGTTTATGATCTCCCAAATTTTTCCCGGGGCTTTTAGACCACACATCCTGCCAAGTTGTGCAGGTCTGGTTTACACGTTCTGGCCGCTCAGTCCACAGATGTCACTTCCATCTTTTAGTATTCATTGTTTTGTATAGTTTGTGGCACAACCTTCCCTCCCGATGCCATGATGGTGACTGTTCCTGGTTTCTCTGTCACCACCGCGTTTTCGTGTTTTGGCTGAGGGTTTTCTCTGTGTCCGTGTCTTTGTAGTATAAAGGATTGTGGGAATGGTCCCATGCCAGGGGACTCTGGGGCCCCACCCTTTGGCGGGTTCCTGGGATACGATAATGCTCAGGGCCAAACCGTTGTGGAACTTTTAAAATGAGTTTTCAAGGCTTAGTGCTCGCTGGTCGTAGAGTGCGTCCCCTCCTGTCCTGTGGGGAGGATTCTTATTCTACACGAGTAAAGCTAAGGTTACAAGGAGATATCTTGGGAGCTGGAGACTCATCGTGGACAACGTCCTCTGAGCCAAAATTTGGGGGCCTTTAGTAATTTGTCATCTTTTGGATTAAAAGGGTAAAATTGAATGTGGGCCAAAGTGCGGGGGGGGGAGGGCCTCCTCCTCTGTGTGCGGGGCTGCGGTTCTCTGTGTGCGGGGCGGGAGGTCCTCGTCCTCTGTGTGCGGGGGAGGGGGGAGGCCCCGTCCCTTGTGCGGGCGGGGGGGCCTCGCCCTGTTGCGGGGGGGGGGCTCGTCCCTTGTTCGGGGGCGGGAGGGCCCGTCCTTGTGTGCGGGGGGGGGGGCCCGTCCTCTGTGTGGGGGGGGGGGGCCTCGTCTCTGTGTGCGGGGCGGGAGGGCCTCGTCCTCTGTGTGGGGGCGGGGGGGGCCTCGTCCTCTGTGGCGGGGCGGGGGGGCCTCGTCCTCTGTGTGCGGGGCGGGAGGGCCTCGTCCTCTGTGTGCGGGGCGGGAGGGCCTCGTCCCTGGTGGGGGCGGGAGGGTCGTCTCTGTGGGGGGGGGAGGGCCTCGTCCTCTGTGTGCGGGGCGGGGGGGCCTCGTCCTCTGTGTCGGGCCCGGGGGGCCCCGTTTCCTTTGTGGGGGCGGGGGGCGGGGCGGGTGGGCCTCGTCCTCTGTGTGCGGGGCGGGAGGGCCTCGTCCTCTGGTCGGGGCGGGGGGCTTTTCCCTTGGGGGGGCGGGAGGGCTCGTCCCCTGTGTGCGGGCGGGAGGGCCCCCGTCCCCTTTTTGGGGCGGGCGGGGGGGCCTGTCCTCTGTGGCGGGGCGGGGGGGCCCCGTCCCCTTTTGTGCGGGCGGGGGGGCCTCCTCTTTTGGGGGGGGGGGCGGGGGGGGTCTTCCTCTGTGGCGGGGCGGAGGGCTCGCCTTGTTTGCGGGCGGGAGGGCCCCGTCCCCTTGTGCGGGGGGGGGGGGCCTGCACTGTGTGCGGGGGCGGGGGGGCCCTTTTCCCCTTGGGGGCGGGGCGGGAGGGCCTCGTCCTCTGTGTGCGGGGCGGGAGGGTCTTCTCCTCTGTGTGCGGGGCGGGAGGGCCTCGTCCTCTGTGTGCGGGGCGGGAGGGCCTCCTTGTGTGCGGGGGGAGGGCCTGCCTCTGTGGCGGGGCGGGGGGGCCTGCCTCTGGTGCGGGGCGGGGGGGCCCCGTCCTCTGTTTGCGGGGGCGGGGGGGGGTCGTCCCCTGTTGGGGGGGCGGGGGGGCTCGTCTCGTGGGGGCGGGAGGGCCTTCCTCGTGTGCGGGGCGGGGGGCCCGTCCTCTTTTGCGGGGCGGGGGGGCCTCGTCCTCTTTTGTGCGGGGCGGGGGGGGTCTTCTCCTCTGTGTGCGGGCGGAGGCTCGTCCCTGTGTGCGGGGCGGGAGGTCCTCGTCCTCTGTTGCGGGGGGCGGGGGGGGCCTCGTCCTTGTGTGCGGGGCGGGAGGGCCCTCCCCTCCTCTGTGTGCGGGGCGGGGGGGCTTTTCCTCTGTGGCGGGGGGGAGGGCCCCGTCCTCGGGGGGGCGGGGGGGGAGGGCCTCGTCCTGTGCGGGCGGGGGGGGCCCCTCCTTGTGGGGCGGGGGGGGGGGTCTTGCCCTGTGTGCGGGGGGGGGGGCCCCGTCCTCTGTGTGCGGGCGGGGGGGCCCCGTCCCGTGTGCGGGGCGGGGGGTCTCGTCCTCTGTTTGGGGGCGGGGAGGGCCTCGTCCTCTTTGGCGGGCGGGGGGGCCTCGTTCCCCTGTGTGCGGGGGGGAGGGCCCGTCCTCTGTGTGCGGGGGGGGGAGGGGCTTTTCCTTGTGGGGGGGGGGCTGTCCTCTGTGTGCGGGGGGGGGGGCCCGTCCTTGTTGGGGGCGGGGGGCTTCCTCTGTGTGCGGGGCGGGGGGGCTCTCCTTGTGTGCGGGGCGGGGGGCCTCGTCCTCTGTGTGGGGGCGGGGGGGGGGGGCTGTCCCCTGTGTGCGGGGCGGGAGGGTTTTCCTCTGTGGCGGGCGGGAGGCCCCGTCCTCTGTTGCGGGGGGGGGGGCCTCGCCTCTTTGGGGCGGGGGGGGGGCCTCGGCCTCTGTGTGCGGGCCGGGAGGGCCTCGTCCTCTGTGTGCGGGGCGGGGGGGCCTCGTCCTCTGTGGCGGGGGGGGGGGCTCGTCCCTGGTTGGGGGGCGGGAGGTCCTCGTCCTCTGTGTGCGGGGCGGGAGGGCCTCGTCCTCTGTGTGCGGGGCGGGAGGGCCTCGTCCTCTGTGTGCGGGGCGGGAGGGTCTTTCCCCCTTTTGCGGGGGGGGAGGGCTCGTCCTCTGTGTGCGGGGCGGGGGGGCCTCGTCCCCTGTGTGCGGGGCGGGGGGTTTCTCCCTTGGCGGGGGGGGGGGGGCTTCCCTGTGTGCCGGGGGGGGGGCCCGTCCCTTGGCGGGGGGGGGGGCCCCCGTCCTTGGTGGGGGGGGGGGCCCCGGGGGGGGGCCTCGTCCTCTGTGTGCGGGGCGGGAGGGCTTTTCCCCTTTTGTGGGGGCGGGGGGCCTCGTCCTTGTGTGCGGGCGGGGGGGGTCGTCCCTGTTTGGGGGCGGGGGGGGCCTCGTGTGGGGGGGGGAGGGCCGTCCCCTGTGGGGCGGGGCGGGAGGGCCCCCTTTTCCCCTGTGTCGGGGCGGGGGGCCTGTCCTCTGTTGCGGGGGGGCGGGGGGGGGGCCCGTCCCCTGTGTGCGGGGGGCCGGGGGGGGGGCCCCGTCCTCTGTGGCGGGCGGGAGGGTCCCCCTCCCCTGTGTGCGGGGCGGGAGGGCCCCGCCTCTTGTGCGGGGGGGGGGGGCCTCGTCCTCTGTGTGGGGGCGGGGGGGCCCCGTCCCCTGTGTGGGGCGGGAGGGCCCCGTCCTCTTTTTTGTGGGGGGCGGGGGGTTTTCTCTGTGTGCGGGCGGGGGGGCCTTTCGTCCTCTGGTGCGGGGCGGGGGTCTTCTCCCCTTGTGGGGGGAGCGGGGGGGGGGGGCCCCGTCCTCTGTGTGCGGGGCGGGGGGGCCCCCGTCCTTGGTTCGGGGGGGGGGGGGCCTGTCCTCTGTGTGCGGGGGGGAGGGTCTTCTCCCCTGGTGCGGGGGGGGGGGGGCCCCGCCCTGGTGCGGGGGGGGGGAGGGCCCGTCCCTCTGTGTGCGGGGCGGGAGGGGCCCCGTCCTGTGGCGGGGGGGGGGGCCCCGCCTCGTGTCGGGGCGGGAGGGCCCTCCCCCTTTTGTGGGGGCGGGGGCCCCCTCCTCTGTGTGCGGGGCGGGCGGGCCTCGTCCTCTGTTGGGGGGGCGGGAGGGGCTTCCCTCTGGTGCGGGCGGGGGGGTTTGTCCTCTGTGGCGGGCGGGGGGGGCCTCGTCCTTGTTTTGGGGCGGGGGGGCTCGTCCTCTGTGGCGGGCGGGGGGGGCTGTCCCTGTGTGCGGGGCGGGGGGGGGGCCCGTCCCCTTTTTGCGGGGCGGGGGGCTCTCCTCGTGTGCGGGGCGGGAGGGCCTCGTCCTCTGTGTGCGGGGCGGGGGGGCCTCGTCCTCTGTGTGCGGGCCGGGAGGGCCTCGTCCTCTGTGTGCGGGGCGGGAGGGCCTCGTCCTCTGTGTGCGGGGCGGGAGGGGGTCGTCCTTGTGTGGGGGGCGGGGGGGGTTTCTCCTCGTCTATGCAGGGGTTCTCCTTTGTGTTTGTGGCATCCCCTAGGATGTACACACTGGGCCTCATCAAAACCGGCTCAAGACTGTCCTTGTTGCCGATGGCAACCAATCAGAGCTTATAGCAACCAATCAGAGCCCATAGCAACCAGTCACAGCCCATAGCGACCAATCAGAGCCCATAGCGACCAATCACAGCACATAGCAACCTCAGAGGCCCATTTCAACCCAGTCACAACCCATTACCCCCCAATCAAAGGTCAGCTTTTTTTTTTTTCAAATCACTATTTTCAGGAACTCCGCTTGCTTAATGTTATGTTCTCTGCCCTACACTCTGAAACTGTGGTGTCCTGCTATTGATGAGGGGTTTTTTAAGGGTTCGGTGCAGGTGAAGGCTGGCTGAGGGTTTGTTACAGGGTTTCGGTGCAGGTGAGAGGCTGAGCTGAGGGTTTGTCACAGGGTTTCGGTGCAGGTGAGAGGCTGAGCTGAGGGTTTGTTACAGGGTTTCGGTGCAGGTGAGAGGCTGAGCTGAGGGTTTGTTACAGGGTTTCGGTGCAGGTGGGGGGAGGGGTTTGATTGCTGGGGAGGGTTTGTTACAGGGTTTCGGTGCAGGTGAGAGGCTGAGCTGAGGGTTTGTTACAGGGTTTCGGTGCAGGTGAGAAGCTGAGGCGGGGCAGGAGGTGCGTGTCCATTAGAATCTGCCTCTTGGGCTGTGACGTGGGGGCCGTTCTGCGCACTTGAAGGTTCATAGCGGCGGCGTCGCTGAAAATTGTAAGAAATGAATGAAATGTAAATGATATAAATGTGTTGGCGCTCCCCCCCCGCAGACATTACAGCCGCTCATTTCCCATGGACGGTGATTATCTGGCGCGGCGGCCATTGCTCATGTCAGAAAGGGACATTGTAAGCAAATGAGAGGAAGCGGCTGACCATTGAGCCGAATGAAAGTGCTGCCGCCGCCGTGACTTATGGGAGCCGTCCCGGCAGTGGCCCCCAATCCTATTTCCTACATCCTGATTCATGGCTCTCCCGAGCTCATCACCGGCGCCCTGTGCTTCACAAGATTACATCCAAGGAGGAGGTCTGGCCACCCTGTACCCCAATTATTATAACGGGAACATAGTGTATCTAAGCCCACCAGGTGTGATACCGTCCACTGAGCCGCTGTATCTGAGCCTATCCTGATGCTACTGAGATGTATCTAATCCTACCATATGGGATACCTGTTTGCTGAGCTATGTATCTAATCCTGTCATGTGTGATAGTGTCTGCTGAGGATGTGTATCTAAACCCCCATGTTTGGGGAAATATCTGGGAGGTGTATCTAAGCCTGTCATGTATGATGCTGTATGCTGAGGAGGTGTATCTAAGCCTATCTTGTATGATGCCGTCTGCTGAGGAGGTGTATCTAAGCCTATCATGTGGTATACAGCCTGTCGGCCACAGTTCTCCCCGTACGCCCAAAATTTCGGGGCCCCCGGGGTTCCCCCCGTCGGGGCTGTCGGCCACGGTTCTCCTGTCGGGCCTGTCGGCCACAGTTCTCCCCTCAGGCCATTTCCCGGGCCCCAGTTTTTCCCCCCCGGGGGGGGGTCCCCCGGGCCCCGGTTCCCCCGTTCGGGCCCCGTTGGCCACGGTTCCCCCGTCGGGCCTGTTGGCCACGGTTCCCCCGTCGGGCCTGTAGGCCACGGTTCCCCCGTCGGGCCTGTCGGCCACGGTTCCCCCGTCGGGCCTGTCTTCCTCGGCTGCAGTGAACTTGCCATTTGTGTTCTGTCCCTTAGGCGCCATCATGGCGGCGTGTCCCCCGTTAGGGCGTTTGGCACTCTGGGGCACCGGGTCGTGTTTCCCATTTTGAAGAGTTTTTCTGTTTTTTGGCCTTATCTTCTGATCCCAGATAGAGCTGCGGCGTCGCCTCCTCTCAGGAAGGTGGGGTGGGGGGGGGGGGTTACATCCCTTTGGGTTGGGGGAGTGTCTCGCGGGTTTTTCTGGGCGTCGCATCCTCTCGGTGGGGGGGGGGGGGGGGGGTTTTCGTCCCCTTGGGGGTTTGGGGGATTGGGCCCCTCGGAGGGGGTGCAGGGTTACGTCCTCTCGGAGGGGGGTGCAGGGCTACGTCCTCTCGGGGTTGGGATGGAGCGTCGCGTCCTCTCGGGGTTGGGATGGAGCGTCGCGTCCTCTCGGGGGGGGGGAGGGGGTTTTTCTTTGGGGTTGGGCGATGTTCCCCTCGGGGTTTGGGAGGGCGTGCGTCCTCTCGGGGTTGGGGATGAAGCGTCGCATCCTCTTGGGGGGGTAGGGGGGTGTGCGTCCTCTTGGGGTTTGGGCGATGTGTCCTCTCGGAGGGGGGATGGAGCGTCGCGTCCTCTCGGGGGGAGTTGCGTCCTCTTGGGGTTTGGGCGATGTGTCCTCTCGGGGTTGGGATGGATGCATCCTCTGGGGGGGGGGGGGTTTTCCTATTTGGGGTTTTGGGGGATGTTCCTCTCGGAGGGGGGGGCGGGGTTTCGTCATCTCGGGGTTTTGGGCATGTGTCCCCTGGAGGGGGGTGAGGGACGTCCTCTCGGGGTTGGGGTGGAGCGCGCTCCTCCGGGGATGGGGCAGGGGGTACTCTCGGGGTTGGGATGGAGCGTCGGGTCCTCTCGGGGGGGGGGGTGCAGGGTACGTCCCCTCGGGTTGGGATGGACGTCGCGTTCCCCTTCGGGGATGGGGGGGCAGGGCTACGTACTTGGGTTGGGAAGGGGCTCGCGTCCTCTGGGGAGGGGGGGGCAGGTACGTCCCTCGGGGGTTTGGGGGGGAGGTCGCGTCCCTCGGGGAGGGGGGGCAGGGGTACGTCTCTCGGGGTTGGGGGTGGAGGTCGGTCCTCTGGGCGGGGGGGTGCAGGGTTTCGTACTTCGGGGTTGGGGGAGGTTGCTCCTCTGGGGAGGGGGGTGCAGGGAAAAGTCCCTTTGGGGGTTGGGGTGGAGCGTGCGTCCTCTGGGGAGGGGGGTCAGGGCTACTCCTCTGGGGTTGGGGTGGAGCGTGGGTCCTCTCGGGGTTGGAAAAGGAGCGTCGGTCCCCTGGGGTTTGGGATGGAGGGGTCGCGTCCTTCGGGGGGTTGGGGTGGAGCGTGGGGTCCCCTCGGGGGGGGGGAGGGCTCGTCCTCTCGGGGTTGGGATGGAGCGTCGCGTCCTCTCGGGGTTGGGATGGAGCGTCGCTTCCTCTCGGGGTTGGGATGGGCTCGGTCCCCTTTGGGGGGGGGGTTGCTCCTTTGGGGTTTTTGGGGGAGGTCTTCGGGGGGGGGTGGGAGGTCGTCCTCTTGGGGGGGGGGGGG